>JAGDQP010033475.1:0-15824 GCA_022664845.1 Lepisma saccharinum | reverse complement strand
ATATATACTACTGCCTTCTTCAAGGCAGTTTATTTTTTTTTCGAAAACCCACCGTTATGTATTGGCTTGGTGCATAAATTCTGTCGGCCAAGAAAGGACATGTAATATATCCTGTGCACAACTTGTTGCTGTTATTATTCTGTGTGCAATGCATAATATGGTTCTTTGCTAATCCTTGTCAGGTTGAACCATCGGCATTTATGCTTTTTTCTTTGCAGGTGATTGAACATAGAGTGTCAAATCGAGAAGAATGAACATTATGTTGTTTGAGTTTATCGAGGTGTGCCAGTCGAGCCTCAGAGTCTGCAGAAACTTGGTTCATGTGTTCTCCACATGCTCAGGGGCAACATGAATGAAAGGCCAACATGTAGTCATCTGTGCCTCCTTAATTGCTCGTCATTGCTCTGCTAGACTTTTCTCTAGAACTATAACGGTTGACGAAACGTAGTGCCTTTACATCAACGTCACTCACACAGGAAACTAAGAGGGTCATATTTAGGGGCAAAGGATTTATATATATATATATATATCGTCACTATTTTACAAAAGAAGGGTTAACTGAAATTTCCAAAGCACCTATCCCCTTCGCTATCACTATATCGGCTGGACTGTACAGGGTAAGTCAAAATGATGGACCCGATTTCATAAATGTATTTTGTGAAATATAATGAACATATCTTAATGTGAGCTACGCGCAAGGAAAGGCAAAAGTTCAAAGTTTAGTTGAGTTTAGTTTATGTCCCGCGTGGTTGCATTGTCTACCGCTACGCGGCGCTGGAAGCAGTTAACGAAAATGGCGCTGACTGGAGAGCAGAAATCGTTCTGTGTGCTGGATTACCATGTAAACAACTCTGTGATGAGTGTTCAACGGCATTTCCGTACCAAGTATAGCAGAGACCCACCTACTGGAAAAGCCATTCGTACGTGGTATGAAAAATTCAGAGATACGGGCTGCATCTGTAAGCGAAAATCGACTGGCCGTCCTTCAGCTGAGGAAGAGACAGTGGAACGTGTTCGCGCCAGTTTTGTGCGGAGTCCACAGAAGTCTACCTACCGGGCAGCGAGGGAACTTGAAATGCCACAGAAAACTGTATGGCGAATTCTGCGGAAACGTTTACAAATAAAATCCTATCGCTTGCAACTGCTACAAGCCTTAAGAGACACTGATTATACTGCTCGAGCGTCTTTCTGTGCTGATTTTCTCACGTTAATGGAAGAGGATGGGTTCGCCGAAAGGTTACGTTACAGTGATGAAGCGGTGTTTCACCTTTCTGGGAATGTGAATAGGCACAACGTAAGGATCTGAGGAACTGATAATCCCCACGCAGTTGTGGAACACCAACGCGATTCACCCAAGGTGAATGTGTTTTGTGCCATTTCCCCTGAAAAGATTTATGGGCCCGTTTTCTTCCTTGAACCTACTCTGACAGGAGATGTTTTTCTTGATATGCTGCAACAATGGCTCCTTCCACAGCTCGAAGAGGATAGTGCAGATTTCATTCTTCAATTGGATGGTGCCCCTCCGCATTACCATGGCAGCGTTCGGGATCATCTCAATGAGGCATTGCCACAGCGCTGGATAGGCCGTGCATCTCAGGAGGATCGAGTTCTCATTCGTTGGCCACCTCGTTCCCCCGATCTGACCCCGTGTGATTTCTTTTTGTGGGGTTTCATAAAGGATCGTGTTTACGTACCACCACTTCCAACAACATTGGATGACCTTCGCGCCCGCATCACAGCAGCCATTGCAGAGATTGACCGTGACACACTACACAAGGTTTGGCAGGAGATAGACTATCGGCTTGATGTGTGTCGTGTTACGCGAGGTGCTCACATAAAGCACTTGTGATGTGACTGAAAAAAACTTTGAGAGTTACCCTTCTTACCACATGTATTACATTCAGATATGTTCATTATATTTCACAAAATAAATTTATGAAATCGGGTATATCATTTTGTCTTACCCTGTATTTAAGCACCCTTTTGCGTGGTTATGAGGATCCCAGTTTCCAGTTTAATAGTGTAATTATCTCCATTTTGTAAAAAATAATCTAGCATCTATTCTATGCACTGTGAAACGCATTGCGTGGCAGATCGCTCTTCGACGACGCGGTACTGAACTCTTGGCTTGTTTACTTCTTCTCCCAGAAATCGGTGGATTTTCACCCCAAACGGATCGCCGAGCTCCCTGAACGATGGGAGAAGTCGTGTAGAATGATGTAGATTATGTTATTGATTAATGTTCTGGAATTAGCGGCTTCCTTGATTCGTTGTTAGTGCTTGAATGAAATGGTAGAAATACCTACAGAGTTTCTGTACCAACGCAATATATTTTTATTAGTAAGTAGTACAAGCGAGCCTGCTTTACTAGGTAAAGATGAGAATTACCAAAGCTTTTATGAAGAAACTCATTAAGTACTATGGAAAGAAATCAATTACTATTTCACACTTGAGCGCACAAAGGAACTGTCTCTCTGACATACGTGTGCTCCTTTTCTTGTCCTATGAAGGATGGCGACAGTAGTTCCGTGTAGAATTTGTGTGTGTTGATTTCGGCTAATTTTATTCCAGAGAAAAATTTCAACTGCTGGATCAGTGTTTCTGTGCTTTCAGCTCACGTGTCTCTGGGTTGAGCCAAAAATGGGAATTCTTATATGATTTCAATGGACACTTTGGCGTTGAGTATCACGCCTAATGATAATTGAATCTCCCAAGAAAGATAAAAAAATTGCTCCAGTTCAATGTACACATTAATGCAAAAGATAACTGAAACAGATTTAGTGGTTGTACGTGACGACTTTCTTATTTAAAGATAAAAAATAAGTAAATCAAACTGAAATTTACTCTTACCTTTTATACTATTACCTTGCTCATAATCAAAATTCCATGTTTTGGTGTCCAAATTACACACAACGTTTGCAAATAATCTGAAACAAGAGAACTTCCATTAGAAACGTTATTTCACACACACAAGCATCTAGATGTAAGAATAAAATAATAAGCTGTTTGAGTGTCTCTGTATACCTATGTTTCCGGCTATTTTCTCGCGGAAATCACGCTCTCCACCAACTCATATGACCAGAACTGTTCCGAACAGTAATTTATTGGGGGTAGCAAGAATAAAATATCGACCGTATATATACTTTGCTGACTGCTCAAAAATGAGGTAGTTATGCATATTAGCTCTTACAATATAAACTAGATAATTGAGTTAACCCTTGAAACAAAAACCAATAAATTGTTACAACAACCTTGCCAAGTGTCAGCTTTTACAGCTGACATTTGCGTTTTTCGATGTTTGTCAGCGTCTCAGAGCGCCGTACACATTACGTCATTTTTTTTAGATGAATGCACTCTTATCTTCCTCATGAAGCTTTTAATGTAAAATTCTCGTTTTGAATAACAGGCGACACTTCTCGAAATTTAGTTGAAAGTTTTGGCTGAATACTGAATATTTTTCTAGTAGCTTCAAAAATGTATTGAAGTTCACCAGTGATTATCTGAATTTTTCTGTGATGAATTTATACAATTCAAATTTTAATGGAAGTTGCAGAAACGTTTGAAGACTGAGATTTAATTTGGAGTAATCTTTACAATGAAAATGATTGCAATAGTGTAAGAAAATAATAATAATAATTATAAAAAAAAAACTGCGCAAGGTTGTGCAGCTTGTTTTAATTATTCCTCCTCGCAGCAATGCAAAAGTGGAGAGAGTATTCAGTCTTATCTGACGCAATAAAAGAGTTCGGTTCCTCCATGCAGATGGACAGAAAACTCTCTTCTGTATTGCAAGATGGGAAATACATGTATTACGAACAGGAACTTGAAGCAAAATTCTTAAAGCAAACTAAGTATGTCACTGACGACTACAATGAAAGTATGTAAAAGTATCCTCAATGTTCTAATAGAGGATATGTGATTTCGGCAAGAACATGAAGCCAAAGTCACAGCTTAGTCCCACCCAGTTAGTCCAATTACTCCAATCAAAACGTTGTTTTCGGCTAACAAAGATGGCGGCAAGCTCTGTAGTTGTCTACTAGCCAATCAGGTGCGCCACCTTGGTGCGATGCCCAGTTGTTTTTTGCTTCACTCTTTCGCTGAGCATGAGATAGCTAAAAGCTTATCCTCTATTATAATATCCTTGGGGGAGAATGGAAGTTCATTTCTTTCATTTAAAGTTTGGCAATATGATTTTCCTTTCCCCTGCAGCTGAACAGTGGGTCGGAAATGATGATTTATGACTGAAGCGATTTTAGATCAGGAATCTCGAGGAAAATAGTCCCGAAGAGGCGATACAAACAAGTTCTTGGAAAACCGTACTCTAAACTGAGATTTAAAATGACGTTATATGCGAGGTGGACACATATATGTTTGTCGCTTTAAGCGAGATTAAAAATCACATTAATGGTGAGGAATATGTTAGTGCTACAGAAAACATGACGCTATATAGGCGAGGTGTCGCTATAACCGATGCCGTTATAAACGAGTTACACTGTATACTAATTAAAGTGGCTAGACAAAACCTATTTTTCCTCTTCGAGTTTAGAATATTTTAAATCTGTTAATGAAAATATACTTAAAAAAAATAATATAAGCATGACAAATAGTCAAAATTATAGAATCTTCATAAGCCCTATTCTTACAAATTTGTTCTTTAATGAAGAAAACATATATATTATATTATTTGGTTCACATTTTATTAATATTGTACTATCAACGTTTATAACTATAGTTCCATTCCTGCAAAGTCGCTAGAATATCAATTCAAATAGCTTTTGATGTCGAATATTCTACAAGTGTTAATTTTGACTTAAATTGGAACAACATTTGTAAATTTGTACCCGTTACCTCGTGCACTATGTATGATTCATGACTTGCTCAATTAACTTTTTGTAACACGGAATTATTTAAATATACAGGTAATTACTTGGCTCTACATACTAGGTCTTATATCGGAACACCTACAGAAAAGTTCACGGAAAGCATGGAAGACAAATGTTACTCTCACTTAGTAGTAATGGAACCATTTTAAGGTAATGTTTGCTAACAAAATAGGTAAATATTTACGAATTATATTTTTTATTATTATGAAACCTTGAAACAGATGCACGTTTTAGGATTTACCATCAAGTTTAATATACGATGTAAGTTTACATAAAACTCCAACGTTGATATGTATATCTATTTAAAAAAAAAGTACAGTGCAACCACTTTCACTCGACGTTGGTTAAGAACTTAAGACTACATCTGAACAAATTGGTCAATATATATGTCATCTACAACGTCTTAATTGGAGCACAACACGAGAAGGCATCGTCTCCCGCTGTTAGTTTTCACTAACTCCAATTTACTAAATGTTCTTTCATTCGATACCACATTAACTGGTGCCGTGAATACCAAATAATAAATATACTTTGGTAGAAGTCGTATATATATGTAACGAACACAATTTGTCAACAACACTTGATCTGATGTTTAAATACTTATATTATTGTACCTAGTGTGAGGCTGCAAGATTAGCAGTCTTGATTCTTATGTAGTATTTTTTTCTTATTTGTAGCTTATGTATTGTATATTGACAGGTTCTATACCTGTTAACTCATATTGATGTTAAAGAAAGGTTTTAAAGAACGCTAATAAATCTGAATGTTTCTCACGTTTTTGGCCTTTTCTATTACACCTGATAGTGACACCATACTTACACACTGATCAACAAACATTTCAAGTTCAATCTGAACAGAACAAGAGTCAAGTAAAGTTCATGAGCTGGATACAATTTTACTGCTCCTTCAATGTTATCAATCTTAATGTTTTCTCTCTTAACATGTAAAATTAGTAGCTTGTAGAATGTTTTTTTTATCGTTTCTATGAAGGCTTTTAGATTATCTCTTGACAAAGGAATTAGCTTACTCACAATAATCTTAAACTCCTTCCGGTAGATGGATTAAAGCTTGAGTTCCTAATTTGGCATCTGTTTTCTCTCGACTGCGATGGTGACCGCAGAAGTTGCCTTCGGCATCGATTCCCAGCTTCTCTGCAAACAAAATGGGACTTTCAAAATGTTTGGTCATGCCTTCCAAATCTTCCTTGATAGTTTCAAGTGATTTAATAGTCCATTCAATTAGTATTGCAGTGCCTATTGCAGTTTGTTTAATTCCTTAGCTTCAAGCTATTCAGCTGTATTTTCATCTTTTACATTACGTTTTCTATGAACGTAAGAGAAACAACGAAGTAAAATTAATAACATTTTTTTCGTAAACAATTGACAATTTTCCTTGTCTTACCGTCAGACTTACATGATGTAGTCAGAACATCAATAACATCCTCGAACGAAGTCCAAAGAGCTTTAACCGATTCGTCTTCTGCTGCCCATTGCATGATTGAGAGATTTCGCAAGTTAACAGCGTTTTCACTACGAGATAATTGTGTTATCAGAAAACAGACGTTTTTGTGAGGGTGAAGAGAGCACATAAAGCTTCAATATCGTTGGACAAGTCTCTCGCAGTAATACAAGCGTAACAGTTGTGTTCAAGAAGTGTGCTGAGACGATTCGCTTGACATGATATTATGGAATTTTACGTCCCACAACTTCAGAGAAGTTTTGTTTGGGCTCCTTTGTATTCATCTAACATGGAACTTGCATAATCATATGGCTTTGAATCAGTTTCACAATTTTTTTTGTCATTTCCGCACCTGTCTTGTCTGATACTTCAACAACTTCAAGTAATTAGTCCTTTGTTATGTTTCCCTTGTTCATCTACATACCGAAGAGCAATGGTAATAGAGCAATAGAATTACATTAAGATACTCATCTTGTTAGCTATATCTTGGTCATTTAGTAAGGTTTTTGTCAAGCAGCGTTTAAATGGATTCTGAGGAGTTGCATATTTACTTTCTTTTCTCCATGTATTAGTAGTTCTTGTTTTTGCTTATAGTCATCATCAAAAGTGCTTGCACACTTTGTACATTCTAGCTTTATTCGTTTTAGATCACGTTTATCACATGGTTGTCTATCTGAAGCATTCGTTCACGTAAAACGATGTTCTTGTTCTCCAAAACGAGGATCTCCATGCTTTTTCTGTCAGCTGGCCGCATTCTAAGAAGAGGGCTAGGGCATTGAAAAGGATCAACTCAAAACTACTTTAGTAATTTTAATACTTTAACCTTTTTACAGGTTGTACTTGTAACTTTGGATTTGTTTCAGGACTGGTCAAAAGCGCTACGCTGGCCGGCCTGCGGGCCGTAGGTTGGAGACCTTGTTGTAAAGGATATCAGGATATTTTGCCGTCCTCATAACCAAATTGTGGCAACTCTCAAAGGGAATTTATTTGAATTGGTATACGTAAAAGTCCGTAGGCTCCCAAAGAAACACCATGATAACACAACATTATGAAGAGAAGTTGACTGATATCACACAGTCTGGATCAAAATTCCACACTAACACACCAACATAGAATAAGAACACTGTTATGTACAATTATTACTCAATTAGTGGTGGAGAAGTGGGTCTTTTTCTCCATTACCTAATAAAATTGATGTTGAGAGTATACTCGATATGTAAATCAGCAAAAATAGTACAACTTCAAATCTTGAGCTAATGTTGAAGTATTGCAAACCTCAGAGTCTTGGTTTGTAGATCAACAAACTTCACTTTTATACGAACAACATTACTTAACTACTGGATTACTAACATCACTATCTTCTCACTATGACCCTTATCACTAATTATGGGATCATTCGTCTTCTTAACTAAAATATGAAAGTGTTTTTGATATGACCAGAATTATATTAAATCCCTATTTCTCCAAGAAGATATCTACAGCTTCCTTTGTTTCATCATAACTCAAACTTTCTCTGAATGATGATATGTTGATTATATCCATAGTTACGTATCTTAATTGCTGACACAAGTTTTAAATAAAATAGCTTCAACATAAATTGGATCACTATTCTGACATAACTTTTCAAAATATGAATCAAAAGTTGTTACATGGCCTGGTTTCTTTCCTACAAATGACTACAACTTAAATATGTTTCCTGACGTTCTAATGGACTCTTCAATTTTCCAAGAATTACTCTGTAACGTTGTAAGAAATATAACCTTGTAGCTAAATACTATGTAAATTCTTTGACGCTCTGGTACTGTCTAGTGAAATACTATTTAATTCCACGTCCTTTAACTAACAACTGCAAATTTCAACAAGAAATGTGTGTCCTAGATTTCTATACCAGCCTAATGAGGTATCCTTCTATCTGCCCTGATTTCACAAATCACTATTTCCATATAACAGTATAGCTAGGTGATCTTCACTACTCGTGGGGTCGTTAACTTATGTCCTCCCAACACAAAAAATTGCATTCAAAGAATTTGGTAATATACTTTGTATCTTCTTCCTTCTCAATTAGTATAGCCTAACATACGTCAGTAAGTATACTGACTTAACACTTGTGGTCCTTATTCCCTAACTATCTCAACGCATAAACGTGTCAAATCTCTAACACCCCCGAGAAGCAGTTGATGTGCCCCATTCAAGAATTTTGCCAACACAATTGGGGCTACTATCAACTATCGTCGGACCTATCCAGGGATTAAATACCGAAGCACTTTTTAGCAGCCCATGGCAACTCTCCTCGGACTTTTACTAATCCTATGGAGGATTATTGGCAAACATTTCCCTCTGAAGCTTGAATTTTTTGCTAACCCGCGGGTTAGCCCCTCTCGAGGGTTACACCCCTCATTTCGGGATGAGTTTGAATTTGAGCACTAGATTTTTATAATATAGTCGCTGTTCTATGTGATTCTTCAACAACTTCTATCATCACTTGTGCTTTGTTTCTGTTGTGATTACTGTCTCTTTTCATGTATTGCTCGTTGCCTGTAGGCAAATTTATTGTCTAAATTTTGAAGTGTTTTGTTGATGTCATTTTGTTTAATTGTTTGTTTAGTGTATCTTCAAAGATGCTATATATTGTGGCCAGTCTATAATTGATAGTGCTTCGGCTATTTCGTAGTCCTCGTGTTCATCAGTAATGGAGTTTTGTATGTTGTGTTGAATAAAGATAGTGGTGTTTGGATGATTAACTGTCTCGGATTAAAGCTGATGTCAGTCTGGATAGTATCCACGAGTAGTGGATGGTCATTTTGAAATCTTGTGCTTGTATATTTTAATCGTAGTTGTTCTATGTGATTCAGGATATTTTCAAACGGAACTTGGTCATATAGTTCTCTAGTCGGGCTGGGCAATTTTGTCCAGAAAGCGTGAGGCTCCAGGACTTTTAATTTCTCATAATAGAATTCTGCTGCTGTGATCCACGTTGTGAAGCCATATGTGAGTACTGGTCTTAAGAAGGCTTTATATGTCTTGAGCATTGTTTCTGGGCGCAGTCCCCATGTGGTGCCCGTTAATCTTCTTAGGAGTTTTAATCTGTTGTATGCTTTTCTGTTACTTTGTTTACGTATGGTCGCCAGTTAGGTTATGATCAAATGTTATGCCTAGATACGTAACCTGTTTTTTCTGGTTTAATTGCAGTATTTTCAACTGTGATGGATATTTGCTTAGGTTTCTATGCACCTTGGAACGTCTGTTATGTGGTTTAAAGGCTGTTGCTTGGGTTTTAGTGGAATTGATTTTAAGACGCCATTTGTTGCACCATGATACGAAGCTAGAGATTGCAGTGTTCAGGCTATTGTTTATACTTTGTATGGTTTTAGCTGCAGCCAGGAATGCAGTATCGTCTGCATCTTGAAATAGATGGACGTTGTTTGGTAGGCTTGGGAAGTCTGCTACATATAGAAGGTATAGTAATGGTGATAGTGCAGAGCCCTGCGGTACACCACTGAAGATGAAGTATGGATGTGAACTGGTGTTGTTTATATTTACATAGGATAATCGGTTTGTGAGAAACTGGTATGTGAATCTTATATATGCCCCAGGAAGTTTAAGTTTGATGAGTTTGTAGATAAGTCCTTGGTGCCACATCTTTTCGAATGCTTTTTCCAGATCGAACAATACTAAGCAGGATGGATTGAGTGAGTAAGCTGTGCTCTGTGATGTGTTGATGTAATCTGTAGACCAATATTCGTTCTAGAATTTTATTGAACGCAGTTGTTAGCTGTTTTGGCCGGTATGATGTAACGGAGTTTGGTGGTTTGTTAGGTTTCGGAAAATTAGCGTTTTTGATATTTTCCAATCCTGGGGGTATGAAGCCTGTACGTAGGATAAATGTATATATTATTGCCAGTAATTATATGAATGATGCGGGGGTTTCTTTGATATGACGATAGTTTATGTTGTGTATGCCTGGTGCGGTTTCGTTTGTTAGCTATGGATCGATTGATTTTTCAGTGAGAGGATTAATTTCTGGCAGCGAATAACTGATATTGGGTTGAAGTGCTGGGGATTCTGGATTTTGTCTGTCTACTGGATGGCGGTAATAGTTTTGTTGAGGAGGTGGTGTGAATACATCTTGTAGGTATTCGGCAAAGCATCGGCTTTTTCTTGGTCCGTTGTTAGCGGCGTGTTATTCTGTAGCAATGCGTAGGGGGTTGAAGTGTATTGTCCGGTAAGCATCTTAAACCTTTTCCAATATTTGGTCGGGTGACTAGTTTCTCCTAGTGAGTTGCAGGTTTTAATCCAGCTTCTTAGTTTGTAGGCTTTTAGGTAGTTTGTGATCGTCCTTTGAAGCTGTCTATGGTGACGTAAGGCTTCTAAGTTGCCGGTACACAGATATTCTTTATAAAGTTGTCTGGATCGTTTTATCATTGGTGGGTACCGTGGTGGTAGTTTTGGCTTGAGTATGTTGGGATTGTGCTTTGCTTGCATCTTTGAGTGCCATTGTCATTCTGTCTACGGTCCAGTTACAGGTCTTCTTCTGTTACAGGTGAATTTAGGTTATCAGTTTCTTGTTCCATTGCTGTACGGTACCTGGTCCAATTCGCCTTATCAAAACTAGGAATAGTGCGTATATAAATGGCTTTTGGTTTCTGTTGGCTTGATTATGGCAATTTAGTGTAAGCTTTACTGGATCGTGGTGACACTGGAAACCCAACTCCTTCCTTACTATACATCCAGACGTACAAACTTCTGCACCTAATGACATTTTAACTGCACTTTCTCTGAAAAAGTAGCCAAAATTGGCTGATAACGGTTAAAGTAGATCTCTTCTCATTATTAATATACGTTTCATAAAGGGTATTTCTTCCGAAGTTGGTCGTCCGCCTGGTTTTCGACTAAAAGCCTACTGAAAGCTACGAAAATTTAAAAATCATATTTTTTTACGTTCAGTTCACTGATTTTATGTTTCGTTCGGTCACCGCGCGTGGTGGGGATGGTTATATTTATTATTAATAATTGCTCTTGCATTTTTTGTGCATTATCTTAAATTAGTGGCCATGGGAACGTGGAGGTTAGGTAAGGTTTGGTTCGGTCATGTATATTATCAAAATTATATTTTCATACATTCATATTTATTATTAATAATTGCTTTTTTTGCATTTTCGTAGATCTCTTAAATTACAGACCATGGGAACGTGAAGGTTAGGTAAAGTTAGGTGCGGTCATGTATCTTTACACTTTTTGTTCTCATATACGTCACAGTTCTTTTCGTCGGAACAAAGCTTACCACACTTTCTGCAATTTTTTGTTAGATTTATTAATCCATGACTTTCACACAGTTTCAAAGATTTTCCTCAGTATCACCGTATTGTTTCACAAACTGTAATACTGTTAACTCACATCCAGGGCAAAGTCCCTGTATACCTGTAGCCATGTTCATAATATAAATGCTCTTTACTTTCCCACAATCGAACCATGCGGTAACCTTGCGCCAAGTAGTTCCCTCCGCTTCCCAAATAGTTCCATGTTCATCACTGCTTATACAATAAAATAAACACAACTTGCGCTCTCCTTATATATTATCAACCACATATAACGTTTCTTTGTGGCTAATGTACTGTTGGTAAGCACTAAGTGTGGTTGTGAAAGTAACGACTCGTTGTGATGAACTTAAAAATAATTAAATACCCAGTTCAGTATAGCTGATGCACAGATTAATATCACTCTTAATGATATTATTGTAATTGGCTTGGATTGAACTAATAATATTTGAAACAATACTATAAGACTTTGTAATCAACTCAATATTCAAAGTATATGCCTTTGTCTAATCCTCAGAAAAGCAATACCTAATGGAAATTCACAAAAGATTGTATTTATTCTAGCTGCCAACTAGAATACTATGATATATATCTTGAACATCAATAAATTATGATAAATTAATATAACATCGTTTTATTGATTCAATATTATCCATAAATGCAATATTTATATGACTGAAGCACTTAATCTTGTTACATTCCAGCGTGAACGTCACAATAGTTTATTTTGTATAAATCAGAGTGCTTCCTTTGCTGAGTAACATTAAAAAACGTATTTTTCCCCAAACGTGCAAAACATACAAATGTGTTGCATTCACTATTCAAGATATCTTTATAATTAGATTATTGAGATGAGAGTGAAAAATGTTTTATAAATCTTACGTCCGTATAATTGGATATAAGTATTGTAGTTTACATACAAAAAGAGCACGTTTCTGGTAGCAATCGTCTGTATAATTAGACGGAAACTTAGACAAAAACTGATTACTCGCTAGGCATTTATAGCAGCAATATATATATACTTTATAAAAATGACAAAGATATCCCAAAAATACCAGTGCCTAGTTATTTATAAATGCAAGGATACGAGCTCTAATAATAACAAAAATACCGAGTAAATATAGCGCGACAACTGATACTTCCTACACTGACTTGATACAATAACTTTAGTTAAGATCTCCTGAAGTATCTAATTGAACTCAGTTTTGCACATATCCTGTACTATCAAGACAAAACTGCTTGGACACATTAATGCTATATTGCTTTTATAGCACGCGTGAGTATAATCCTCAAATTGATAAGATACATAAAATCTTTGAAACATGAATTTATATGCCTCAACCACTCAAATATGTCACATACATTGAGTTATCAGTGATCACTTCATCTATATCTTTATACCCCAAAACACAATAGGCATGCCTTAAGTTACAACACTTGCAGGGTAAGGATGGGTGAGATGAGATAGGAATTTATAATGAAACCTCACAGATCACTTCCACTTTAAGATACAAGCTTTTCATTCTTTGAACAGCAAACAATCGTATCTTAAATGACTATTGCTTATGGCATAAATAACTTTTTTTTATTTATCTTTTATTTTATTTTTTACTTTTTTTTTAAAAGTGGGAGTGTCAACAAAATGCACAATATATCAATAGAAATGCGTAGCACTCTACAATCTAGCATGCAAAATATTAACTAAAGCACAACTCGCTGATGTGAGCCCTAGAAATCTTATGACGAAATCCCTACTATATGATAGAATACGAGTCTGCTAAAATCGTCAATAAATAGAGAGAACGAGGGGGTCTTGTGAGGACACCACGATGTATCTCGGACAAACACTACCCTGTACTCAATCTTCTATCTCACAAGAAACGACTACAAAGCACGACGTTACTATCATATCTATAATTAAAAAGATTTATCTAACTATAAAAACAGCATACGATTTCTGTTGACTATTCCGTCAGATATGCAATTCACCGATAATGAACTATTTATATAACCTTACACAAAGTACTGTTGCTTTTATGTACATTTAACACAACTGAAAATGATCATAAAGACGCAAACCTAATTTTGTTACGTGCACGATTTTTGTTAATATAGAATACTCTTATTATTTATACGCATACAAATTTACTGGAACGCGTACAACAAAACTTGTACTTGGCAACGCATTATTTTATTTGCAAATCACTGCCTGATTTTGGCCTTACTAACATACACAGTCATGAACTTTCTTTATTCTTTGATAATATAATTCGCCTTTCTGCTTTTCCACTTGCAAGACATCAACAATGCTGAGTTAATTCGATAGCACTGACCTTGTTCCGTGAATTATAGGCACGATGTGAAGAATGTTGAAATCTATTAATATACGTCGTATAGCACTGAGACATCAACTTGATCACTCCCAAGCACGTAAGGCTGGACAAGGATTTCACTGTGCGGACATACAATTTTCAATTTCTACTTACGATTTGTTATCTTCTCTCATGTCCTTTTATCAGGATACACTTTCAGCTTCCCTGATACTTAAAAACACATACTTGGTTTCCAAACACAGCTTCAAAGTATTAATTTCAGGGGTGGATTTCGGGCCTGGCCCGGCCTGGCCGGGCCCGGCTAAATGATATCAGAGGCCTGGCCGGGCCAGGCTAAATCCTGCTGTATTCCCTTATACTTTCGGTTTGGGCTCTGTGGATAAACAAAAATTACTTTACAGAATCGGGCAGACTAAAATTTAAATACTGTATTAACTGAATGCAAATAACTCTCAGAAGCATTGTCATGTCAGCTAGCTTTGTGTTTGCTCAGGGTTTCTTTCAGAAAAACCTCTCCTCTCCGTGAAACGGTTGTATAGCTCCGAAGGTACTTTTGAAGACTCCAGAAAATTTGAAACTAGGGGCGGATTGGCCCGGCCGGGAAAACGGAAATTCCAATGTGTTCCCCCTCCCGTCGGTCCTTTTGTATTGGAAGCATAATGTTACCCAATAAAGATGACCACATTTGCTACTACTTGTAGCGTATTAGCCATTTCGACACACAAAACTCATGGCCAAGCTAACATCCCCGTTAGAAAACGAAGAGCCCTCTGTAAAATCTCTTCACTTTCTCCACTTTTATTGTTAATATCATAAACTCACTGAAAGCAAAGGACAATTTGACGGTTTCGGCGTTCACTTGGGTTTCTTTGCCCTCCTCCGGCCTCTCCTTGGAAGATGTTAATACAACACGTTGTCAATCGTGGCTGCTACATCCTGCCGGGAAAAGGAGATTGATTGGTAAAAGAGAGAGAGAGAAAGAAAGAAAGGAAAGAGGATAAAACGCTGATTGTTCACAACTTCGGTGTACTTTATGATCACGAGGGTTGTGGGT
Source organism: Lepisma saccharinum (assembly GCA_022664845.1). Lineage (NCBI taxonomy): Eukaryota > Metazoa > Arthropoda > Insecta > Zygentoma > Lepismatidae > Lepisma > Lepisma saccharinum. Next base: position 781 of record JAGDQP010033475.1, on the reverse strand, counting down.
TGTTGATGTTAAAGAACTTGACCTTTCTCTAGATTGGAGTGGAAAGGAACAAAATTGTATGAACAAATGAAACTGTTAAAAAAAACACACACACACAACCCAGGTTGGTGCCATAAAACAGTGCTTCGCCCATTGCCAAAGGCAGTTTAGGGCAGGATTAGTTGCAAATGGAAAATAAGGCATATCCCCCATCCCCTCCTATTCCTTTCAGATTCCACCATTCATAAGTTCATTCAAAAACATTTATTGGTTTTAAATATTTGTTTACAAGAGCGAAGCGCCAAGGCTGTCGCCAAATACTAGTCTCATAAAACCCTCTTTCTTGCTCGTTTTTATATAACTGTGAATATTTTGCGCTGTTTCTATTCTCGAGATGCTATAGGTTGCGTCAGGATCGGGGAAACGGATAAACAAACAATAAACATTGTCAATGATTCTACAAATCGGATAATTTAGTAGTATATTATTAATAGAATGAAGAGGGATCGTGATAGTGACTAAATTACAGACACCATAATGTTAGTTTCGTTCATTACTAGTTGTGAGTGAGAAATCTTGTGTGCAGTGCGTATAGTGAAGTTTGTTTTGTTTTGGTGACAGTGCTTTTGAATATTATGAGAAGAAACCTTCATACTCCTAATTATTGAGTTAAAATATGGGCCCCGGAACTCGAAACCCGCCCCTGCGATTTGGATGAATAATACGGGATTGAACTCGTCTCAAGACCTTTCCAACGATACCTCAACCACCAGGCCTAGTAGTTCCTGAGTTGAAAGTTGTC
>JAGDQP010033474.1:0-14366 GCA_022664845.1 Lepisma saccharinum | reverse complement strand
GAAGGTAAAAACGATAAGTATACTCCATTAACAGGTAGCTCATATATTTACTAGGACTGATACTACTTATTTATACTAATAATATTTGACGTTATTTCATCCATTTTTGATTCTAAGTTTTTTCAATATTTTCTATTTTGCATCATAAGTTTTATTTTTTTCTATTTTCTCATTAATATTGTATAGATCTTCAGATTTTGTTACAAAATGTATCAATTTTCATGTTATTCCGTCCATTTCCTCATTATGGGATTGATCAATATTTTTTATTTTTCATCAGTATTGTTTATGTCTTCCTCTTAACATTTTGTGCTACAAAAGTATCCATTTAAGTAACAAAAAATATAATAACTAAATGAGAAAAAAATAATTATTTGGAATGTTAGAGACATTTTTCAAGGTAAGACAAAAATAAAGTCAAATGGAAATTTATTATCTAATAATTTAGGATTATTGGACCAAGTAAATATGGTAAGACTTGGTTGTTGATGAAGTTTATTTTAAACCCTGGATGGATTAATAATAAATATATTTACATATGCACTAAGATTTTAAATCAAGATAAATATATAGATTTACAAAAAATATATAAACAAATAGTATATGTAATAGGTGAAATATTATCTTTCTTCTCTTCCCATAATGAAAATGTTATTTCAACAGATGATTGCCAAGAAAACTCTATTGCTGCATTTGATAATTTTATAAAACAACGTCAAAATAATATTACTGATTATTTATCTCGTGGTTGATATAAACTTTAAGATACATTCTTCCTAGTTCGGAGTTATGCTAAATGTCCAAAACACTTAATAATGTATAATGCAAACTTTTATGTATTTTTAAAGAACATAATAGCAATTTGAGACATATTTACGATGATTTTGTTGGAGGTGATATGAGTTATGAAAATTTAAGATATAAGTTCAAAGTGTTGGGATAAGGATTATCGATTTATTACAGTTAACTAATCAAAGGTAAATAACAGAAATTACAGAAATCAGATAAATGTGTTTTTAAACGTAAACGGTTAAACATAACCAAAAACTTAAATGTTAATCATAAACATGAACATGGAGGTAAATGTTAAAGACAATAAAGTGTTATTCTAAATACATGAATCATTTTGATATTAAAAAGGCTATAAACGACTTAAAATTAGAGGAGATATCAAATGAAAGGTTCCAAAAATTAAAGAAATAAATAACGGAACATATGGATAATTTAAGAAAAAATATCAACCTCTTATGGATGCTATATAGGATGTTGGAAAATAATTGTGGAAAAGTTATCTACCTTAGCAGAAAAAATGAACTTTTAATTTCCATAAATGATGGAAAATGATCCTGTAGTCCATAAAACATTTACAATAGATCTAATTGTTTTTAGAATCACCTCTTTATACTAGTCCAATACGAAGTGAAATCAAAGATAGTTGAGAGAATAGAAGATATTGGTGAAATTACAAAAGAAATATTTAAATTCGAGATATAGAGACATGGTATTTGGGATACGTCCTACTCTTGGGGTAAGAAAGTAAAATTGGAAACGTAAATGTTAATTAAGTTGATAAATAATAATTTAATTATTGGAAACAAATGGGATTCAGGAACAAAAGGGCTATGGGCACTTTTAACAATAAAGAAACCTAATCCAGGATTGAATGCTGATGATGATTTGGAAAATTATACAACTGTTATTTTAGAATCTGAAGCTGTATTTCAAGGATATGATAGAAGTAGAAAAAGTTAATTAAGATCGTGGTAATAATATGTGAAGTACTTTAAACCAATATATAAAAAAAATACATGAAACCAGGCCGACCAAAAGTTGGGACAGAAATTAAATAAAATGCACCAAAAGAATTTGTGTGCATGGACGGCGTAAAAATAATTGATCGTTTGGTTGTTTAAGCTGGCGATCGCTAGAAATAGAAATAACTAGGAATGATAATCATTATAACGAGAAAGTAAGAATCATAAATATGATTAGTTCTAGATTAATTAATTTTATTTCAAATGATCCTAAAAGTATTGGATCCTTAAGTAAAATTATTATGAATTATCTCCTAGATTCTGGAATAATGAAAAATATGGAAAAGGAGTAATAAATGATATATTAAATTTGAAAGGTATGCCTGAAATGCATATACCTGGGTACAAGTACTGTGGCTTCTTTACGAAGCTCGAAGAAAGACAGTAGAGGTGATAAGGGAATTAATGAATTTATGATATTGCCTATCATGAAAATAAAGATTTAGACATACATGTCTTAAATTTCATAAAATATTAGAAGAACGCATGCAGTAGAGTTTTAGCAAATGATGTAATTGTTCTTGAAAAGTAGCAGCATTAGGTATGAACAGATATGATTTTTTCAAAAATGGATTAGGTTTATATATTTTTAGTATAATTAATTATAATAAATTCTGTCAATGTTTATTTTACTCTAAAAAATAACAGGAATTAGATTAATTAAAAAGTAATGACATTCTTACTGAAAAACAAGTGTGAATTGAAAAGTGATGACACTCTTATAAGAATGATGCAATTAAGAAAAACAAAGGAGCATCATTAACTTTAAGTTTAACTCATCTTAAGAAACTTGAAAAATGAACAGAACATGTTGGTGGATTTTTAGTTTCATTAGCTGCAATATTGGGGCATTAGGGGCAGCAGTAGATAAAATTAAAGAAGATAATAAAACACTTGAATACTTGAAAAGAAAGCACGCCTGTTGGTGGATTTCTTGTTACATTAGCTACAGTATTGGGAGCATTAGCAGCAACTGCTTGAATTGCTAGCGGCTACAACAGTTAGTAACGCAAATAAATTAAAAAAGATAATGAAATGTTTGCAGAGTTTAAAATACATAATAAGGCAATGGAGAAAGGTTCAGTTTAAAAAAAAATAAAGATAAGAAATGTTCCAGGTTAAAAAAAGTATTATTAGAACCTTTATCTAATTTTGATATGTATAAACTTTTAAGCAATTAAAAATAAAATATTTCAGAAGTTTATTTATGAGTGATGAACTTAAAAACAACCAAATAAAAATGAATGTTGAATACTTAATTTAAAACAACCCAAGCATATTGGAGTACGCTGGATTTGTTATTAGAAGATAAATAATGGTAAATATACAATTGATTCTTATTGTGGATATAATCCTAAATGTTTAATTAAGTATTTGGGGTCTGATATAGATTATATTGATAAAAAATGTCAAGTATTGGGATGTGTTGTATGTGGTCATTTTTGTTTAATAGTTTTGAAAATGTTTACTTGTGGAGATGCATTTAGAGATAAATTAAGCAAATTTATATACTCCAACTTTTCTGTCTTAATAACTTACATGTTACCTATAAATAATTCTGTTCCCAAAATAAGAGTTAATTATTAAATAAGTAATCAAAATAATCATTTTAAAGTTGGTTCAGTGGTTCCTATACAACATATTTAGCGCCTAACATTACTGCTGAATATAACCAATTTATATACGGGGTTGAAGAAACAACAATACCAGATGTCCAATATTATTTAGATTCATTAAGTCTTTTTTAAATATATGACTCTGAACATAATATGTTAAATAGGGTTGAAATTACTACAAGGGATAAAATATGAATTTAAAAAAATGATAAAGTTTTAGGATTCGTTAGAAGCAACATATTGAAAATGGAAGAGTTATATTGTAGAAAATATTCCCTCTTTTATTCCATTTGATACTATAAATATTCATTGTACTATTGCTGATCGGATGCATCTTAAATATGGTAAAATGACCGATGTAATTTCTTGCTTTGAAAGAATTGCTGTGTTTAAACATCAAATTATTTACTCTGGTTCTAAACCTTTGTTTATAATGTTCAACATAATAGAATTGATCCACTAGTAATTAGTATCAAAGATGAAAATGAAAAATCTATTGATTTTTAAGGAAACAGATAAAACAATAGATAAATAATTAGAATTTGCCTAATTAAAGTATTGAGTTTGAAATAGATATTGATGATGGGTTTTTTCATCCCTAATTTGTTAATTTGTATTTGCTTTTAAAATCAGATGAATAAATGCAAATGATGAATATACAGTTGCATCAACAACTCTAAAAGGCGATGATGTTAGATTAATTAATAATTTTACTATTAATTTATTTTGTCAAGTTCAAATTAGTAAACATATACAAATTTTAGATATTAGTGATTATCCAGGTATAACATCAACCGCTGTTAATACTTGTTTAATTTCTACAATAGAAGCGAATTATTATGATCAAGGTGAATGGGAGGGATTTGCTTGGAGACGAACAAATGAGGAATTTTTGTTTCCACTAGTATTACTACCTGGATTTTGTTCAGATTATAAAGAAATGATGTGAAAATGTGGATTAACCCTGGATTATAAAGGCGTCGTCTGACATCGTTGTCCGACTAGTGCTGAAAGCTCCCCCACCCCTCTTCCAGTAGATCCACACCTTTCATATCCGTGTACCTTCAGTGCGTGGACAGGCAGTGAAGGTAAAGGGTGTTTTGTCTTCATATCTGCTTTCTTTCTCTGTCGTTTTATTTCACGTGGTCTAGTATACTACGACTTTGTGTTTGCAATACCTCCAATGTTATTTACGAAGTATAGTAGACAAATTAGATTACAAAGCCGTCGTCTGACAGACTACTCGACTAGTCCTAAAACCATGTTTGGGGACCATAAAGCCAGTATCTGCTGTGAGTGCCACGTCTACTAAATGTCATTCACAACTCTGTAAAGGTTGCTTTAAATTTTATGATATAAGGTACTTTTTTAAAACAAATATGTGTTTTATTCTTTTCGAAAGTAGTCTGTGAGACTACATTTGTATTAAGATTTGGTACAGACCGTCTTTGTAATCTAGGGTTAAAATATAATTTTGTTAGAATTCAAAATAATGATAATTGTTTTTTTTGTAAGCAGAAATATAAGTTAGTTAATAATACTCGACAAGAAGGAATAAAGAATTCGTATCGTGCAAAAATTGTGATAAAATCAATGGAAATTAGAATGCCTGTTGTTACTTATTATTCTAGTTTTGCTATTGTTTTAAGAGCAAATATGATGAAAGAAAAGGAAATTCCAATTTAAATTAATATGTATCAATGTTTAGAAAATGCAGTATTTGGAAAATATTTCGATTTTAATTTAACTATTCAATTTAACTCCCATGAATTTGATATGCCGAATTTTATTATTTGCTTTTTTCAAGCTCAGAAATGATTCTACTCAGAAACATGATCAAGTAAATTTGAACATTATAAAGTTCAAAACATAAATTTTAGAAATGGAAGGAATTAAATATTTCTATTTGAATCATTAAATTTAGATTTAGATAATCTCAAATATTTTAAGATATAAGAGATGTATGCAGCTTATAAACGATATGTATATGTGATAATATTGAAATGTATTATTTTTCTCTTTAATTTTTAAAGAATATACCAATGTTTACAATTAATACTAGTAAACAGAAGAAAGCAACTACATGAGATAAGACTAATTTAAAGCTAATTGTTAATTTTGAAGGAAATGTAACTAATCATGCATTATGTTACATAAATTTTATTGGAAAGAAGAATTATAAATATAATATTGAGCAGAAAGAGAAAATTGGAAAAAAGTATTGCATTTCAAAATAGTCACTTTATGGTGTTTTTATATTTAATTCAAATGGAAACGCCTGATAATATCCGAGAGAAAAAATAATTGAATTATTAGAGCCATTTATAAAACAATGTGACTTAATGTTGAAGAAGAAAAAGAGAAAATATAACATTATGAAATATTTCTATTATTTCTTAATCATATTATTATTATCATTATCAGCATCAACAGTATTTGTTAATATGTTAGTTCCAGTAATTATACATACAATAGTTAGTACTAGTTTTACGACAGTTTCAGCAGTTATTACTGGCTTATGTACAAAATTTAATTTAAATAGAAAAAGAAGTGATTATAAAAACTAAATTCAATCAATTAATAATTTTAAAAATGAGTTGGAAGTATTGCTAGCGGCTAATGTTGATATGGATATTTAACACGTTATTGAAAAAATAGAGTTGAAATGAGAAACATAAATTCAATGGAATGTTTGTTTTTATAAATAGATCCTGAAAAAAAACTTAACTTAGTAGAAATTTTAATATTACTATTCGAGGGTTTCAAGGAAATGTGGAGCTTGTTTTAGGAGTAGGTCAATGTTCTGTAATTTTAAGTTATGATAAATTGAAATTATATCATACCCACCTGTACTCAGTTGTAAAAGAGTTTGAACAACCAGATCAAAAATTTTTTCTCGCACATAATTTGGATTTAATTATATGCAAAAGTATTGCTCTCAAAGGAACAAATGGAATTGAATTTATATTAAATGAACATAATTGAAGATAATTTCTGAGATATATATTTTCCATTGAGTGGGAAGTTTTAGAAATATTTCATTATGTGCATTCAGATATTTAGAAATATTGCATAGCAGTATAAAAAAATCTAAGTAAATATGTAATATGTTTCTTATGATTAGAAACATATAATACTGCTTAGGAAAATGTTATTTTTTATTCTATATTAATTTGCGTTGAAATATTTCAAATTGACCTGTGTATAGTATATATATAATTTTAATGCTTTATCCTGTGTGCTAGATATCTCGCAATACATTGTGAAAATGTTATATTAATTTCTCTATTAATTTGTGTTAGAATCAAAACTAAACAACGAAATTACAACAAATTCAAAATTTCTGGATTTTTTATCGGTTTTATTTTTGAGTTTTTAATTTCTTTATGGAATAAAATGTCTTAGAATTTAATGTAGTTTCTGACATATTTTTTTCATATTTAAGAAATCATTTTACTAGTGTTTCCAACTCATGTCTAGTGACTTTTAATAAAAAAAATGTGTTTTTATATTTTGTTTTGCAAACATTGTTTCAATCAATGATTCATATTATGGGGTTACTTTGGCCCTATTATCTTTAATACGCAAGTTAAACACCTTTCATTATTTGGTATTGAGGATGTTCTGAATTTTTTTTGCACAGATCTGTTAGAGTCAACTGGTGACATCTAGTAGCAAACTAACTACGTGCTACTTGTGTTTCACGCGGAGAGATGACATTAGTTTGCAACTATTTGGTGGAGTCAACTAGCGTCATCTACTAGCAAACTAACTATATGTTACTTGCGTTGCACACCAAAAGATGGTATCAGTTGTATAAAACATTGCTGTATAAAAGTCAAATTTATAAGCTGTGAAAAATGCCTGCCTCTGTAGCTCAGCAACTTAGGATGCTGTACTAGTAAGTAGATGTTCATACGATAACATAGGTTCGAGCCCTGCTGAAAACATGTAAATTCATAAGTTTGGACCTGCTTATAAAATTATAATTTCGACAGTCTAGTAGAATTTACTGGGCTGTTTGTTTGTTCCTAATGCAGATGGTCACAGTGTCTACACCTCTGGCTCAAGTGTAAATTTGGCTGGGCGTCCCTGGATATAGAGTATTAAGGGGAGATATGAAGTGTAGCGGGGATTAGGAAATATAAGAGTTCGGCTGTTAGGAGAAAGTTAGAGTTAGATTATTAGGAGAAAAGGAGAGTCCTGGCTCTAGGGTAAAAAGTAAATAGTAGATGTCGCTCTTCACCACTGCAAATCAATGTTCAAAAAAAGAAGGTTCGAAGGAGAAAAGGAAAAAAAGATAACAACAAAAGTGGGATAAGGGAGAGAAAAAACCTGGTATCCATCCAGGAAGAAACAACATCAATAAAACCGACGTCGGTTTCCTGGATGGAAATGAGGTTTGCCCCATGTGGAGTTATGTTTCTGAAAATAATAACACTAAAATCACTGCATAATTTCATATCCCAACTAAAATTGATCACATCATCAAATAAACTTTGTGGGCAATATCTCAAGTTGTATCTCTAATGATACGTTGGAGACAACTTGCAAAACTTTCTGTGATTAAAGAGTCACTGTAAGCAATTTAAAAACTTAGTGTATAAGGAAGCAGGTTTAACCTCTGGCATTAGATTAAGTTCTCTGTAAGTTAATTGACTTGTGAACTGGTTGGACTCTTGTGATAGGCTGAAGACAACTTGTTTTGTGACTTATTTATATCGGGACGCCAGTTACTCTTTAATATGTTTGTAGCAGAAATGCCAAGTTGTTTTTCGCCCACTTGATTTTTTTAGTTCTCTTAACTTTTTAGCTATTTTTACCCAATTTATATCATTGTTTTTTATTATTTGTTATTCTCTTGCTTGTTTTTTGTTAACCTCATTGTTCGTAAGTAGCTAACCCGCAGAATGAGGTGACTAAACAAAACATAACAAAAGAATTGCGTAAAAGTGGGTAAAAAATAGCTAAAAGTTAAGTGAACTAAAAAACTGAAGTGAGCCAAAAACCGCTTGGCATATCTACTAACGTTTTGATTTTTATACTGTTTTGTTGAGAGATTATTGATGTGACTGAAACGAAATGTTTTGACCTCTTTTGAGCATCGTAGATGTGACAAGGTTTGCATTGATGGGAAATTAATATTAAACTAGCGAAGTTATATACAAGATAAGTGCATCCTTCCTAAATTAAAAATCATTTAGTTAAAATACTAGAAAAAATCTTCAGGTACAGGATAAGCAGCGGGTGTGCTTCATTTCTTTATTTTATTATTAAGATTAATTTCTTTAAGTCCATTTTAGTTAAACCATTATAATATCTTGAACCTAGTGGCTATGAATGACATTTTCTTCTTTAGTGGACTTTTTTTTTAAAAAATACAGTATTTTGTCATTTTCCATTATGAAGAAACTTAGTTGCAATTAGTTTCAAAGAAATTTAAATCGTGTAACTTAGTTCTAATTATGTTTACCTGTAATTATATCCCATAGATTAGCAGATTGTTTTTATAAAGTGTAATGCATATGCGTGTAAAATTATCCCAGTTCCGGAGTGACAATACCAACTCACTATTTTGATAACTGACCATTTGACTTAACATGAAGGATTTAATTCATATTATACGTTGTAATAACGACATTTTACTTTGTCGTATATAACAAATCAAAACCAAACTCATATATAAATGACAAACCTTTTGAGAAAGGAAAACACTGCATAGTAATCACCCCTTTCATTTTATCCTCTTTATAAACGCACATCTCGTATATAGTGGGTTTTCTTATGAGCACATTTGGAATCTCGTGTACAAGTTAATGCTAGAGTATTGTGGATAATGTTATTTTCTTTCTTATGAAATAGTGATTCACAAAAGTGATGGTAGACACCAGATACATTCAACTTCATTTGCGTAGAATTCAAACTCATTTTATTAATAGATGTACTTCGAGATAAAAAAGTTAAAAAATAATTTTGAAGTTTGAAACAAAAGACTAGTTACTGATCGAGTAGTACTCATACTTTCAATGTTATAATTTTACTTTTAAAATTCAGACTTTAATAATATTGATAAGTACCGATTTGGTTAAATGTTACAACTGTGTAATAATGCAATACATTGAAACAATATCTGTTAAATTAATTACAGTCGTTCATCTCATCGATTACATAACATTTCGTGAAACGCATTGGTCACGTTATGCAAAACTAATCATTTTATCCTAGTTTGAGTTTCATGTGAGCTCTTACAAACAACAGAATAACTCTCACAAAATGATTAATACTGCCGAGGTCAGAGTCTTACACGAAAAGGTTTGCAGTCACTTAAACGATATTGTTTCTGTTAATTTACCTTTGTTTTTCAATTGGCAACAGAAAGAAAATATAGCTTAGTAAATGAGGTAACGAAATCACATTATTATTCATTAAATAATAAACATTTAGTGGATTTCACCAAACTCCATTAAGAGTTTATGTAATCGTAAAAATCTTTAAGAGCTTTAAGATACGTTTTATTTATTAACTAACGAATCGTTAAATTTTTAACGAAGTTTGATAAGACACAAGAATTATTTTCTAAATTTAATTGGTATGTCCCGAGCAACAAATATTATATTCTGTAAGACTTAAGCGAATTTCCATATGAAAAGCAGGAGAAAAGGTACTCTTTAGCTTCAGGGCTGTGTAGAAAATCAATTTAACTCTTTCCGATATCAGATTTACAATACATGGCCACGAGCGAACATCTTCAAAGAATTCCACACACACAAGCTAATCTCTTCGCGATTATCTCGTGACTCGATCAGTATATTCTTATTTTTACCTATAACGTGTGTGGAAGTGGACACTTCGTTCTAGACAGGCGTTTAGAGTAAATCACATTTATATCATATTTTATTAAAATAAATTTTAGCAAACTTTTCAACAAATACACTCTATCCAGGGAGGTTAAATATGATGGTCATAAAATGCGAAAACTATTCATTTAAATTAATATGAAAATATTAATTGTTAGGCTTGCCAGACGTCCCGATTTTTAGGTGATATCCCGACGTCCCGGCCAGTTTCCTGTTTTGTTAGAGTGAGACGAAAAGTATTGGAATGTACGTCTATAATTCAAGTAATAAGTGACCCCATTATTTTGAAGTTAGCGCTCGTAGAATTTGAACGTGCCTCTCATTTGATGTTGGTTTTGTGTATATTATGTTTTTGTGGATACTGATATTTCTACAGTGTAAGTTTGTTTGAGTTTTCTTAAAGTTTTATAGCAATAAAACTTATATTGCAACTCACACATCTCCTTGCTTAGAATGAAAATTTTGAAAACCACACACTAGCTTTCCATTCGTAATCAACGTGTTGACATTCTTTATCTGAGGTGTTCCGGTTTGGAGACTGAGAAATCTAGCAGGTCTATGCTTTGTACTTTCCTAAATTTGTTAACCGTCCTGATTTAGGCTCCCAGAGAAGTCCAAACACCATTAATTTTCTTCTCTACTCTGATTCTTCTAAATATGCAAATTTCCATAACATACGACGTCAAGTCTTACGTTTAAAACGCCAGTTAATCATGAATGTATCTTAATATTTTCAAAGCGACCACAAAGATGTGTGGATTTATTTGGAAGTGCCATCTTCTGGTACATATTTGTGCGGGATAAGGACTCAACAATTGGCATTTTAATTTAATTTTAAGGTCTTTAGGCAACTTTCGCTCAGGCCGTATGGATGAAGATTGGATGAATTGGTTGATAGAAGAAACTGGGAGGAAACGGGAGAACCCCGAGAAAACCCACGTACACGATGTTTGTCCACCACGAAGCCCACATAGCATAAGCAGAAATCGAATCCACGACCTCAAGCAACAGAGGTGAGTGCTCTATTATTGTTATTGTGCCTTTATTGCGCAAGATGATCCATAGGCAAGTTAATAGCTAAACGATTGATTAGGCAAGTTAATGAATGGAAACCTTGAACGATAAACCTATTTTTGTTTCCAAGAACCATAGGCAACAGACTAAGCGATGCTTTGCAATATGTGATGATAGAGTGCAGCAAATCGGTAAAATGAAGAAAAGTTGTCTTTCAAACTTTTACAGGGAAGATATAGCTGCTTCTTATCAGTGAATCCCTTCTACTCTATGAGTCTTGAACTCCTCATAAAAATGTTCTCAAAGAACTACTTCCAGATAAACAAATAATACTGAAAATTATTCCCCCAAAGACTATTTCCTACGTCTAGCCCTTCATTTGTATTTCTTTAGATAATGCAAACTATATGTTTCAAGAAAATCGTTGGTTTCAACAGGCTTCTCTTACACTAAGACAAATCAAAGTCAACATAAATATGCATTTTCTGATTTGAAATGAGCTTTGTGAAGACGGTTGTCAGTGAATGGATTAGTTTCTCATGGCTGGATGATGTATACAACATAGAGGAGAAGATTACTACTTTTCAAGTTATTATTCAAGTGTATTTTGATGTTGAATTAGTAGAATAACTGGAATGAAGATTTTGAATTGCGTTCGAATGTGGCAATTGGAACTTGTTTCCTTTGTTTTGCTTCATTTTGCTTCGATGACTTATTGGCAAGCCTTACCTCCATCATTGTAGTTGAATTATCTGCATTTGTTCTCTCGCATTGCATTTATAACTTATGTTAAATAAAGTTATTGTTTAAAATGTTGGAACTTTAGACAAAACATTGTTATTATTGGCCAATATGTGGCAGTAGATACTGATAACACAATTTCACAGGAAATGGTTAAGACCACTGAATGAATCAGCTTAGGTGTTTTCGAATGTTCGAACCTAAACATCTCCCTTGTGGAATAAGAATAAATAACTTTTAGATTAAATCAGAGTAATTACAGAGCAAACAGTCATTTTGCCAGGTTTAACAGTTACCAGCAACGATTTTTTATTATTAAAAACATAAAACATTTATAGTACCATGGAGCTAATAGCAGGGTGAATACATGAGGTTACATGTGAATCCATTGAATCAGATGTTCAGCAGAGTTTTTTTTTTTTATCTGAAGTAAGTATTACGGAATCCCGTATACTCTAACGCTTTCAGAAACTGTTAGTCATCTCTATAAGCAGCCTTTCAGTGTCCCGAAAATCAAATTACAAATTTAAACATATTCTTCAAACGGGTACATGTGAATTTCGCAACAAACATATTTTTGTAATTAAGAAGCGTGATAGAAGATAAATTGTGTTAAAGTTTGTCTTCGCCTTCTCAAATTGTAAGTTGTACCGAGACGCGTGGGTTTAGTATGTGGGTTGTGTTGTGACAGTAAAAGATCTGGAGATCAAATCAGCATCGATCCCCTGCACCCTTACAGACATTTTATTTATTTGTTCATCTCTTTGACGTTTTATTATCGGACATCTTCTGAAAGAAATATTGTTTCATGTTTTCACTTCCGATAGGTTTATTCGTTGTTAAAGAAAATCAATTATATTGATCCAATTAAATGCATATTCATTCTTATGCCAAAAGTACTTCCTTTAGGTAAAAATAGAATGCTTCTAATCTTCAGATTCGAAACTGGTATCATTACATTTAAATGTATTGATATCATAGTCATTTAGTTGATATCCATTAAAAACCTTTTTACTCCTAATTTCGGGATAAAAAAATAATTCTTGTGGGAAAAATAGGAAAATTCTGACTCGTTTGTTGCAGTTAACAAGAATTACGTCACAGCCCAAAGCTGATAGGATTATTGCCACTTTCTGGTACACGAACGTATCATTTTCTATACGTAATAAATAATAGTAAACCAGGACTTCAATATTGTAAGTCCTTCTTTATAGTTCACAGTCCTATTTTGTTATTTTGCTTACATCTCGAGCACTGGATATTTTTTTTTATCTCCTTCTGACAAACAAAGCTTTCTCTGTCATCTACCCAGAGACTGAGTAGAAAACTAGACTCAACAGCTAATCTCTTTCAGGAAACAGAAGCTAAAAGAAAACATAAAAAGAGATTTCTGAAACTGTACTGGTTCTGGGATTTGCTTTATCAAACAAGAACTTTAACTACATTGCATCTCTGCGCGAACCTTCAGTAAAAGAGACTTGTTAATATTTAAATCCTTTGGCCTCGGAAAAAAAGAAATTCAATGTTTTCCTTTTGAGCTTGAAAGAACGAAATAGAGAGGCGGATGAAATTTAAGTTAAAAATAGCAAAACGTCTGAGAAAGAAAGCTAATTTGTTTCTTGGAAATATCTGCGAAAAAATGAAGGCATGTAAATGAATTGGGAGTTATTTCAACAATGGCAGCTACGCCTTTCCTCATGAACACTTCAAGGAATTAGCTTCTTCAGGCTTTAAAAGAGTATGCAAATTATCCGTCGCCATTTCTGTCGTATAGAAGTTCAGAGGTCAAGGATGTTTAAGCTAGAAACACAATTGCAAACAGTGTTGCAAACTGAAACAATTAAAACTCAGCGATTAAGAAGTAACTATTGTATCATGAAACATTTTCAATTCTTTTACAGAACTATGCACATGGTCATGGCGATGCATTTGGTTATGAGTGAGAAAAATGAACGAAAATATAACCGTGTTTACTCACGTACTTAATGCATGGTTGCGTTTTATTATATGAACGTGTAGTTTAAAACAAGAACGCGGAATTTTCAAGAGTGAAAATGATTACAGTAACGTTTACTCTCCATCCCACCTCACAAACGTATGCCGGAAATAAAACAAACCGAAAGTTACCAACATTTCTCACTTTCAGTATTATTGTGGAAGCAAAAAACTGTTGTTTCAGTGTGACCTTGGTTCTTGCAGATAGTAGGATTAGTACAGGGCAGTCGGTAATGGCCATGAGTGTTCATGAGAAAGCGTTTCTTGTAGAGCATTATTTCCGCTCATACGGAAATGGACGTTGTGGTGGATCGTCAACTCCACAGATG
>JAGDQP010033472.1:4674-20640 GCA_022664845.1 Lepisma saccharinum | reverse complement strand
TACTGCCATCCTCCTTTGAACGTCAAATAATCCTCTTCTAATTTTGTGGCATCTTCCCGGTCCGTCAAAGATTTTTATTATAGTTTGCTGCACTACAAGAAAAAAAATCACGGACAGGGAAGATGTCAGTAATTTTCAGGTATACTTGACACTTAAAAGATGTCAGCACATCTTTGGATTCTAATTATTTTAGAAAAGAATACAGACGTTAATTGCAACTTTGAACTGTCGAAATCTACAACATAAGTGTCAAATAATTAAATGTATTCATATGCCAAGGACCGGTACTCTAGAGTTCTGAAGAAGGTGGTGATGTACTTCCGAAACTGTTACACTTTAGTTTCTTTTTGTTGTTAAAGCATATCAGCCTTGTCAGAAGCTGTGTTTTTCTTTATTCAGCGTTTAAACGCTTTATATTCTTTGAAGCGTCAAGTTCAGCTGATATTACTCTCCGTGTATGACGTGTGTTTTTTCATTATGTTAACAAGTTCAACAGCTTTAGATTTTCTAGTATCAGGATGAGCAGAGATTGTATCCTAAGGGTTTCAATTAAAGGTAAGGTTGGGAGCAAAAGAAGAAGGGGACGAAACCTGATAGAATTAAGAATGATAAATCGTATGCTGTGATTAAAAGGAAAGACCAAACTCAGGATGAATGGAGAGAGCTTAGCTTGCCTCGAAGGATCTGCTGCTTTCGGTAGAACAATAATGATAATAGATTGACAGCGGTTTTACTGTAATTATTTGCAAAAACGACCATAAATATGAATCACAGGACAAGCTACTATCCGGATGATTTGGTTATAACTGTAACTACTATTGTTTTCCTAATTGAACGGTATATTTTTTTAAAGGGCATCAGTCCACAATTTGGTTACTTTTACATTTCTCAGTATTTCAGAAAATATAGCTGCACGTATTTGCATGAAAATAGAATGAATAAATTAATTTCTCTAAGTTTTGTAGTGAATTGGAATCGTCATATTCCTTCAACATGGCATCAGTCGAAGTGGACTCATACAGAAGGACAATAGCTTTCTTCATTAGGCAAAGTTTCCATCAAGTGGAATAAAATTAAGGATTTGGAAATAATGTACTAAAGCGTTATGTGCGTGATGAGAACCTAGAAAAGTCTGTTGATATTTGAAAGTTGCCTATGAACAATAAAAACCAAGACTCACTCGATTTCCCTTTCACTGCTAAACCAGTTTTATAAACCAAAAGAATTTAATTGATAATGAATGCAGTCAGCATTTTGTCAGAAATGAATAGAAAATCAAAAGAAATAAATGTGCGTTCTGTACTTTATCTTCATTGCTTAAAATGCCATTAGTCCTCAACCGTTACTGTCCAATACCATATTCACATATTGCAATAGCAATACAATGTTATGATTCACAATCACGTTTGAACCATCAAACTAATAGAATTTCTCTATTATTTTCCTCTTTAAAGTGTTTATTTTTTCGCTTTCCCACAAACTTGAATTTCTGGACTGATGCCCTTTTAAAAATATAAGATTCAATTATTAGTCTTTAGAAAATGTTGCGGAAATATCAACCAGAAGGTTCATCTTCCGTTAAACCAATTGCCATTTTCTCAATGATTACATTTAATTTATTTGGAAGGAAAATATAATATAAATTTAACATTTCACTTAAATTATCCCTTAAAAACTAAAACTTGAAAGCCAAGAATATTTCTGATGGACACTGGTTCATTTCCAGATCTTAAATGAAAGTTACGTTAGTCGTCCTATTATTTCACTAAACTGCTGCTCTTCAGGAAATAACCTCCGACTGTTTGGCTAACTTGCTGTATCTGTATGAATTTCAGTGCAACGAATAACTTATTATCTTCACGCCTTTTAAATTTGATCCAGGCCGTTAGTGGACTATAAAACCATCCGAACTGCTGTATTTTAAAACTTATCATGAAAGTTAACCATAAATCTATCTATTCGATACAATGAAAGACAAATCACTGTCTTACTGGGTCCCAGTTTTTATTATTGTTTATTTTACAAAGCTCAATTTTCAGTACAAAACACTATTTCCAAAACCTGTTTCCCATCAGTACTTGGCAACACGCAGAACGGCGTCAATTGTTTTAGATGTGGGCGTCCGCCATCTTGTTTTCCTATCGCTTTAAATTCTGCACGAGTATTCAGTGAACTTTTTCTTGTCTACAGCTGAAGACGGCTGTAGCCGAAAATCTTAAGTGACTTTATAGTGTATATTGTTTAGTGTGTAATTGTGCACGTGATGTTCATCAAGATACTACGTAATTACAATTCCTCCTCTCTCTCTCTCTTCAGATTTTACTTTTTATATTACCCATCCGGCCTTCTCCTCATGTACTTTATAATTCTAGACAATTATATACTTGTAGAACTTAAATAAAACAAAATATTTACATTACAAAAACTGACTTTATTTTGTTACAAAATATAAAATTTTCCTATCGAACAATCTTCAAATACAGTTCTGTTTACACCATCTTCAATAATTGATAACAAACATCACAAGTCTTTTATGGTTCCATTGTTTCTGATTTCCTTTTTAAAAAGTCCTTTTCCAGATATATTTTGAAATATAATCGATATATCAATTAACTTTCTTCCACATTTTTATTTCGTAGTACATTTTCTTTCATAACAGGTACACTAGACTTAATAATGAAACTCACAAAGAAATAGTTGCCTCTTACTATAAACATGCAAGTGGTTTTTTAAAGTGTAAAATGTTATTATTATATTCTTGCCTTCCTTTTCCATTTTTTCATTCGTTAAGGGCTTCGTGAAGCAATTGTATCTGCACAGTTGAAAAAAATGATTGTGGAATTATTATCCGTATGTTCATATTTGACCCCTACATATTTTGGGTTCTTGGAGTAATTTGTCTTACAATATTTCTTACTTATATTTAAGCAAGCATTGACAATGGTTTTAAATTCATTACTTCTTAAAAATATATTTATCTCAGCGGTGATATGTTACAGATTATACTATATTAAAACTTATGTTAATTAATGTTATATATAATTCTTCTCGGGTCGTCTTGCAAGTGACAACTATGCTGTTTAACGTCTCGAAAACACACTCGATTGTCATCATCCGGGCAATTATAAATTTAGCATAGCAAGTGAATAGATAGACAGACAGATCTATATAGTCCTTGGGCTGCATCCTTGCAGCTTAAGGACCACTGACAATTCGTTAAAATAGACGCGTGGTCCTTTGGCTGCTACATTTGGTACAGATAGATAAATAGATAGATAGGAGGAAATGTCAGTAAATACATTGGTGAGAGATAACAAGAGGCCGCCATGAGTAGTTTAAAAAGGTAGCAGCACACTCATAGTTCGTACTAAGTCAGTGAGCAGCGCCATGGATCATTGATTGCGCATGCGCGGTGTTAAAATGTCTCCCTTGCTGGAGAAATGTAGGTTGGAGGAGCATTCAACAGTTCCTTGTAGACGAGAAGTAACCTGCCATGAACATTCAGAAGGAAATGTGTCCTGTGTACTTCATTTACTCTAAATTTGTATCAGCCATTTCAGTAACTTTCACATTGGCCCGTCACGTTTACATGAGTAGAATGTTTGTTAAAATCCAGAAACATATATACACTAGGCGAGATTCCAACACGAAACCTTGAAGATGCTGGCCTAACGCCTTTGCGCACACGACTTCCACGACTGGTCCTGTGTATAGAGGGAAGTACTGTAGTTTTCACTTGTTTAATCAGCTTAAAAATCACCTGGCTGGGTAAAGACTTCGCGAAAGATAGAAACATTGAACGAGAGGTCCGTACGTGGCTGCGGCAGCAATCAGACTTTTAGACAACAAATATTGGCGTGCTCGTACATTTGAGGTAAGTGTCTCAAAATAGATGGTAACTATGTGTGAAAATAAAACTGGTTACCACGTAAGTGTATGATGGATTTTCATTTCTGCGACCATTTCTGCAAGCTATTCACTGACATTCCATCGCACAATATATGTATATGTATATATATATATATATATAAATATGGCCGCTCTCTAGCACCAGTCCTCTCTGACCACCTCCTCTCCTATTATGTGAACACGTCTTGGGCGAAATATTACCACTTTTATTGTGTTTGCAGTTCATGGGCTTCCGTCTTTATATTCTGAAGTGTATTTTTTTCACTTAATTTTACCATCTTTCATATACCTTGTGTTTTTGTGTGTGTGTTTCTGTTCATTCTGGAGTCGTTGGACAGCATATCTCCCATTTGATCGCTAATAGAAAATGATTATCTATTTTACGACACTAGGAAAGCTTAAACTCTTATGTTGATTAATATTGTTTGGATTTCATTCTATAGTATTTGATAACCTGATTTGCAACATCACACTTTGTGCGCCTTAATTTATTAGTATTTCTTCATTTTTTTCATTGTTAATGGGGCTTGCGAACTATTTTAATCGTATCGTCTAATTGGTTTTTTATTTAATTTAATCTCACCCCGTAAACGTCAAAGCTTTAAACGTTCTCATTTTTTTACGTTTAAGTTCCTCGAAGTTCGTCAGGTGTTGAGAAACCTAAAGAATTGTTTAGTAAAGTATAATAGCTGTGAATAGTCTGATTTCTACCGCAGAGAAAGATACTATCCCACTCTTTCATTCCCTGAAACCTCTTTACGACTTAATACTAGATATCTCTAAGCCCAAAGTGTAGTAAGACATTCTTCATTGACATAAAATGCAAAATGAAATACGCAGTCGCTTTCGCAATTCTGTAAGTTTAGAATTTCAGGCGTGAAACATTAGGAATGGGTAGGTGAACAAACAAGCAAATATTACTTTTGTCAAGAAGTCAAATCGGTAAAACTAGAAGCGGTTTGTAGCCTATATGTGACAATTTCATGTTAGTTTCTTACTACTGGAATACGCTCATGATTTTTTTTCAACCATAAACCTAATTGCTAGTTTTACTCAATAGTGGAAACTAAAATTTATTGAGTTGGCCTTAGTTCAAATGTAAAGTTACTTCTCCCTCCTATTACGTAGTAGCTCTCATGCACGGTCCTCGCTTCATGTGAATCTGTTTTTGTTTGGTTCAATTAAATATTAAAGCTCCGTTCATATCAATGTAATGTCCTCTGCATTCATATCAAAACTGCTAGCTTCCACAGTCTACGTCAGTCGGTACGTATTAACTTATAGCGTGTACCGCTGAGAGAAAAAGAAATCCTTGACACATTTGCTATCTATTAATTGTATATAAACACAGTTTATAATAAATTGAATAAGTTTAAATGTTACTTTAGCACTTATAAAAGATGAGGATACTATAACACACATCACCAACCAAAAGCACTGTTCAAATATTTGTAATGAATCACATTTTATAGAATGGAGACTAACTGTTTGCGCAACAATAGTTTGTCCGATGCTCAACAGAGGATGTTGGTTTTCACCTGCCGGAAGTTGATGTTCGCCATTCAATTATTCTAAAGTTTTTGCAGTATTTTTATGAAAGGACAATTACAAGGTATTGGAACGATATTTACGAACTATGAGAGAAATGTATTAGCAAGGAATATGGTGCAACACAAGCAGCAGAACCTCACAGGCTGATTGATGAAGGTTAATAAGAATTTTGAAGGACATCCAGGAGATGGTGTACTTTAGTGAGACCAACACTGAATTTAAGAATAGTCCAAGACCAAGGACAATTGGGTCATTATTCGTATTTTGAACGTATTTTGTTCGCTATAATTCCACCGGACAGCTGGACAGCTCCGTGGTTAGCGATTGTCAACCCGAAGTTTGCTACTTTTGTTGGCTGTATCCCCCACAGCGCACGCCAAGTTGTTGGTGAGTGGGCATGTTAACACGGTTTTGTCTCGTTTATGAAGAATACTCACGTCAGTGTTGCGAGTGATGAGTATATCTGTGACGTTAGCACAGGGAGGAATGCGTAAACGTTGTTTCCGGACACCGAACCCGAGGACTTCGATGGAGATAGTCTGCTTCACGTCAGCACAGGGAGTGCGGATGACATGAACTTTTTTAGCTTGAGTATGATTCCGATAAGTGCCGCTGTAATCGTTCGAAATAATATTTTTAATTGTTCTGAATGTTGTTCATCCGTGCATGGAGTACGAACTGATGTCTAAGAACAAATGGCTTAATATGCTGTGAAACGTTTCTTGTAACAAGGAATCGTAAATGCATAATTTCTAGTGTCATTGCGATATTAAAGAAGACATTTCGTTGTACCAAAGAAGTGATAGTTTAAATGAACAATATTCGAGTAGTCTTTCATCACCAAGATTTGTGTGAGGTAGTGCGGAGAAAGCCAAAAGACTTTGTTGTGTTATCGAGCCAGAAGAAAAGCCGAATAGATAGGAATGCGTTAATGCTAATAAATAAATGCATAGGTTGGAATTAGTTTATCTTCTAACGAATTTCCGTTTAGTCTCAGTACATTAGAACAATCTTTGTTAGAAAAGGTTCTTAATAGGTTGATCTATATATCTTCATTCAGTACTTTTTCCTAATTTCATGTTGCATATTATATTCCATGAATATCAAACAGAAAGGTAATTGAAGAAGTAAATATACGATCGCAGGTGGATTCGTATAATTTATTTTATATCGTTTGATTACGTGGATATTTTTAAATAATAATCTTCACTGACTATAAAGAGAAGTATTGGAACTTTTATATTCATTTTCGTAAGTGATCATAATTATTCACATCAGAATACATACGAGAAGCTGTAAAGTGATATGTTGCCGCGAGAAGAACAATAAAACATTAATGAAAATTGTTGAAAAGACTATCAAACAAGGAAAGAATAATATTTTGTTGAATGAATAGATTATTCGTTTACTGTAAGAAAAGTACGAATGTACCAAGAAGGCAATAAAGAGAGATATAAATAAGTGTGAGGAAACCGCCAACGAATACTTTAAAAATAGTGTTTTATTCATGATTAATACAACCTTTGTTAGTTTCTCTGTTGCGAGGTTTTTCACCAAATTTGCTTAATCCTCAATATTACTTTATGGATACCTCCTCGACCCCGAACGCACGTCATAAACTTTTTAAATTCTTTATGATTTCGTCTAGACTTTTAGGGCAATTAATGTAGGGTTCGAGTTACTTTTAATATCGCACTTCTTCGAATCGAAGGCGCCATCGAATCTAAGGCGCACCTCAATTTTCGCATCATTAAAAAAAAATGTTTTCGAATGATTCATATTTTAACTTTTGCGGTGTTTATAGAATAGGTTCCTTACTACAAGTGAATGCCGCCAATGAAACCTGACTACCAGTATGTACTGGAAAACATCAAGAGTCTATCTCCCGCGCTTTTCCGATTACGAAACTGATAACAATTGTTGTTGACCAAACACATCAACTTAAAGGGGAAAATTCCGCTGAACATTTTCTTAACAGGAAAACAAAATGTTGATTGTTGTAATGCAGCTACCGATAATTTTAAAGAAAGTTAAGAAGAAAACAATATACATCGAATCCAAGACGCCATCGAATCTAAGGAGCAACTTAATTTTGTAGTTCTAAAATCTGACAAAAACATGTGCCTTAGATTCGAAGAAATACTTTGTATATATAATGCTACTTGTTCCTTGGTTTGTTCTCTGATAGGCTACAGACCGCATGTACCTTTAGTGATTTAGACATTTTGAAAAGATTGATGTTCGCTTGTTTTTGTAGCAAACTTACTCCTACCTTGAACGCCTGAAGATGCAGGTTAAAGTGTTTTCGTCTTTCATTCTTCTTTTGTTACTAAAGAGAATTTCCTGGCCACACTCAGGTTAGCTCCATTTAACATTTGGTTCCTACCACGTGACGGTGTAATACTTCATTTTCGTTTAAAGATTCTAGTCCTGCAATTGGTTTAACAACTGACGTACTGATTACATCAGCAGCTAGCGTTAGCTTGTGGGAAAGTAAGTAGCTTCATTTTACTGCAATCTTCAAGAAAACATTATTTAACTCAAGAGACATCTAGCGAAGAACTGGAAATGTTTTAGAAGTTCGGAAGAAAAGCGTAGACATTTATCTCTTCTACTTCCCGCCAAAGTATCTTACTAACACAGTTTTTACTTCCTCAAGTAAATTTTATACTTCCTTTTTCAACACCTGACGAAGTTTAATGAACTGGATGAAACAATGAACAATGGTTTAAATTTACCGTATAAGCCAAAACAGCTTCTTACTGCATATACCGTTATTGCTCCAGGTGCCATTTTTGTGCACAATTTTCTAACAGCTCTAAACCATCATAATCAATAACTCAGATCAGAAACAATAAAATAAATAAAATTAGAGAGGCAGGCAAAGTCGGTAAAATAGGTAAATTACCATACCAGACGCAACCAACACACGGCTGTCCATTGTCGCTGGATTAGCGCTACGATGGTCGTAACTGTCCAGTCTCACGAACAACCTTAGAGATATAATTAATTTTGAGCGGAACTAAATGGTGTACATGGATAGAGTATCCAACGAAATCCTTAACTAAAATTAGCTGCTCTTGTGGAATTGGAAAGACGTTATAAGCTTCCTTAGTTTGGGGATATCAGGCACGAAGAGTTAGTAGAACACAACTGGAGGCTTCCTTCCATTCATCTCTGATGGTGTAAGCGGTAGAGATTTGGCGTCGCGTGTGAAAGGATCAGAGTTCGAATACTGGTGTTGGCATGCCGACTTTTAGTTTCTTTTTCTTTAGTATGTCGTTTCGCCTTAAAAATTACATGTGGAAAAGCTGTTTCTAGTGAATACATTTTTGTTTTGAATTTTCATCCTTATTTTTGTCCTATTTTGTGTTATTATTATTTCTTAAGCTTTCAGAACGTTTCTGTTGTCTATGTATAATATAATAACGCAAGTAAAATAACAACAAACGTTAATCAAACAAACAAACAAAATAAAACAATAGGAATGCAAGAACATTAACAATCTAATAGAAAAAACCCTGCATGGGAATTTACAAATCACAATCATATTTTGAAACAAAATCTTTACACAGACGGTAAAGATAAGAACTGCACCATCAAGTCTATGAGAAGGAAAACTCCAAGTAATGCTTTTGCCATCTCTCATTGGGTGAAATCCCAAGGAACCGAATCTTTGAAAGTCTTTCCTATTGCATGGAAGAACGAATAAACAAATAAGGGCTCTACAGATACTCTGAAAAAGCTTGATATCGATCAGAATTTACGTACATTTTAAAATTAATGTGTCAGTGTGATTCCACCACACAATTTTGAATTTTAAAGACTTTAGGCAACTTTGGCTTGATGGATGATGATGGTATGATTGGCGGAATGAAGAAAGTGGGACGAAACCGGAGAACACCGAGAAAACCCACGTACACGGTGTTTGTCCACCACAAAGACTACGTGGCACGAGCAAAGATTTGAACCGACGACCTCAAGCGCCAGAGGTGTGCGCTCTAACCATTGAGCCACCGGCCCACCTACCCGACAATGGACAACTGTTTGCAAGCAGTTTTGGCTCTGCTCCTTTTACACTTTTTTTTATCTCCTTACCTTTGTAAGTGTACCTAACTGTTCTGTTCCTAATCTGAGATCATGATGACGAAAGTGTAGAGTCATCGAAAAATCGAATACAAAATCCACATTTCGGGGAGCAATAAGTGTCGTAAGTACCTATTTGTTCTATCTCCATTGTGCGCAATAATATTATGCAATTACGTGTAGGAGGCGAATTTTCTTTCTTCTATTAATATATATTTTAATTGTGACGTATTCTGACTGACATTGTTTGCACAATAACCGTAATGTATATTCAGTTAATTGTTTACAGTATTGTTACTGATTTCCAGTCCTATTGTTGTCTTTAACACACTACTTAAAAATCAAACAGTCTAAAGTAAATTTTCTGAAAATTACGAAACAATTCACATATCTATAACCAAGTTTACATGTAGTGATTATAAAAAGGGACAAAGCAACTCTTCAGTAAGAACTGATTCTATTGTTCAATTATTTTCAAGTCTCACACATGGAAATAACAAGAAATTGTGCCAGCAAAGATCGATTGCGCTAAAAAAATGTGTCTCGAGATGCGTATAACAGTGATTGAACGAGATATTCTAGAGAGGTCTTGTTTCACAGCTAGATTCAGCAACCAGCAATGTTATTTTAGATTCAACCAATTGCACTGTTATGTGAGAAAATGCTATTTTTTATATATTTGCGAAACTGTTTATACAATCTACGCACTTTTACAATCTTTATTTTTAAGATATACTGTGAACGAAACCATTTGACACTTTAAGAGAAATGATTTTATGCAAAACTACAGTTGAAAATAATGACAATGAAAGGGTACTATAATCACCTTTCGTTATTAAATGTCATAACTGATAATAGATTCTTCCATTCGGAATAACGAAAATCAACCATCAGAAACCTTGCAAATATATTAACCAAAGGAATATCGGTAAAGAAAATTAAGGTTATAACAAGATAAAATCTTTCATGTGGTAGATATAGCTCAAAGAAACTATAAAACAAACCAGCTATTTTATTACAGTATGACCTTCAAACTAGTGTACTCAATGTAATGTAATAAGTTACCGTCATAGTGAAACAAAGTAGCAAATTGGGAAATTACATTTGATGTAAACAAAATAACAGAACGAGAAGTAGAGATACTTCACGTACAAAGGTCATGATGTAATCCTTGTAAACTATTTTGTTCATACTCCATAACAACTTACTATAACTGAAGACTTGGAAGTAAATAAGGCACTAAGTCCTACTTGCGAAGGAAATGGTTTTCAACATTTTATTTATAAAACAACCCGTCTCACTATTTATAAACACCCAATAAAAGGACTAAGCAATGGGTTTTGACTTTGATTCTTATATATGTTATAGGACTTACATTGTAAAAACGCAATTTTAACGAAACTCGCACTTAGAGCCTTATTTACTTCGTCTTCAATCATCCGAGTCCAGTTTTCGGGTGTCTTTCAAATCCATTCTCAAGGGACTAAAAGTTTACGGATAAACAGCAGGTAAAATAAGAGAAAGCAGTAGTAAAACATATCTAGTTAGATAAATTTTACTGACACTTTTTTCAGTTTCTTATTTCACCTGTTAATCATCCCGAAAACTTGATGTAGTATCTTGAGAATGGGTTGATGAAGTACCCGAAAAATTGGCTCTGATAATTATGTCACGAATGTCGGTTTACGAGACACTTCTTATAATTTAGAACACATTATGGCTTCTGAGCAGCTTTCTCAATGTCTACAGTTTCATTGCTTCCCAAAAATAAAAGTTTACTTCAAAAAACAGTCAAAAATAACGCTAAAATATAAATGTTTCGTAACTGAGATCATGTTGAATGTATAGTGACTACTCTAGTCAAGTGATGTTACTGAAGAGTATTTTAGTTTACCTACAAAAGCAAAATGCAAACATAAGATTGGGTTTACACACAATCTCTTGTTAACTATAAGCTATTCTGTAGTAAGGTAAGGCGTAAGCATTTAAGTTCATAACAAATATGGTCTAACATATAAAGACTACGCCTGAGAAACTTAATCTGCAAACTTACGTTCCACTTACTACACTTTGGATGGAATGTTTCAAGCGCAATTACGCTAGTTTCTGTATACATAACTTTCGTAAATACATATGTAAGAGTATATTAGTTAAAGTATGTATCTAAAGCATTGGACGTGCTTTCTCCTGCCTTACCCGTATGATTCTTATATGTATTTTTTCTATTGAAAAGAAATATGTCATCAGATTAATATCTTTTCCAGTAGAGGGCTTGCATGTCTCATATTGAGCGCGACACAGCTATTTTTTTGATTCTCTATATACAAATGATTCACCAATCCAAGGAATCCTTCTGGAATGAAAATCGAGGGCTGTTCTCAGAATAAAATTGGCTGTACCAACGCCGATGCTTTGCAATTGTCTTGTCTTCACGAATCAACAATGGCTTGTCCTCATACTTCTTATGGTTCCACACCATTATGTCTCGTTCAATCTGCAAAAAAGAGAAGAAGAATAAATGACCAATGAACAAAGAAAAGTATTAATAGAAGATATATCTTGCTACTGCTGAAGTTTAAACGAAATTTCCGGTGAATTTCTTGTGTCTTAAATGCTTTCTTCGCATCAGTACAACAATAAGGAAATTTCAGAGGTACCTAGATGCAGCAATAAACTTTTAGTGAGACTTATTTGACTTTTCTTTACATTAATCTTCCAGAGATGTTTCAATGAATTAATGAATAAATTAATTTATTTGAAGGCGTTTAGACATCTGAGGCTCACACCGGTTAGGGTGGGAAGAGGATCGTGGAAGGTAGTCGGCCAAGGTATATTTTGTTGGTACCATCCCGGCATTTGCTTGGTGTGACAGAAAAAACTCTGAAGAAACTTGGACGACATTGCAATCGATCCTAGGGCTTCCCGAATGCAACGCTCTACCACTGAGCCACGGTCTCTCGGTAGAGATGTTTCAAGTCTAGTAGTTTAGTTCAGTTACAGATCTATCTCAAAACTACTATTTTTGTGGGGAAGATTGAAGATATAGTTGTCTTCACCCTCAAATTTATACCATTTATAAACTATAATATATGGCAAGGTTGGTGAGATAAACGAGTCAAATATAACTTATAAACTGGCATGATGCGTCAGGGACCAATTAATTATAAAATTATTTACCTGGCAAACCTGCGGGTCTTCAATGTCGTAGAAAATATGTCCCACTTATTAGGTCATTAACGTTTCAAACATTTCTAAGGTCTTTGACAAAATGTTAAATGTGAAAGAAACTAGTAAAGACAGAAAAAAGATAAAAATTCGGAAAATTAAGAGAGGCCATAGACGGTCCCACAGACAGCGTATTGAAGTACTGGTCGTAGGGGGCAAAACGTGTATTATGGCAACCAGGAAAGATAGACCAAAATTGGTCTTGTGAGACTCGGTGTGTAAGGAGACTGGGCCATCCGGTTTGTTGATAGTGCAAAAGTGCCGATGGTTATTAATACGAATGTTCAGAGCACCACCTGTTTCCCCAACATGAAAGGCATCACGAAATTTGCAGGTTAAGATGTATATTACATTAGAGGAGTGCCATGTACCGTTGGGATTTAGGGTGTACCGGTCACTAGCAGTATTGATAGTGACTGTGGGAGAAGTGATGAAAATGGGGAAGGTCCTACATCTGGGTCTCTTGTATACATGCATGGCGGTTTGGGGTGGTGGCGAGGAAGGATTCGTATGGACCAAGATGTTTCTAAGATTAGGGGGATGCTAAAAAACTAATCTAGATTTGGTGGGGTGGTTTGGTCGCTCCATTTTCATCACTCCCCTCACAGCCACTATCAATACTGCTAGTGGCCGGTACACCCTAAATCTCAAGGGTACATGCCACACCTCTAATGTAATATACATCCTAACCTGCAAGTTCTGTGATGCCTTTTATGTGGGGGAAACAAGTGGTGCTCGGAACCTTCGTATTAACAACCATCGTCACTTTTGCACTATCAACAAACCGGATGCCCCAGTCTCCTTACACGCCGAGTCTCACACACCAATTCTGATCTATCTTTCCTGGTTGCCATAATACTTGTTTTACCCTCTACGGCCAGCAACTGAACACGCCGTCTGTGGAAGGATGCTTTTATTCATGATTTGAGCCCAAAAATTAAGCCTGTCCTTAACATCAATAATTCTATACCCCCCCGTTTGCTCTGCACTTTTAACACATTTCCTTCCACGATCCCATCCCGAACTTACACCCTGTACAGTTGTCAATTGTTCTCCAAGTTTGATGCGTCGCCTGCTACGTGGTGCCACTGTCGTCTTAGTCTTTCATTCGATCTGCACGTGTTCGTCATTTCTTCTATAATCAAGAATACGGACTCTATAGCCCGAAATATCAAAATAATTTGTATATATTTTTTGTCTGTGTGTGTTCTAATATGGAACAAATAAGCTGTAAGTAAATTCCTTCCTTTTTATCATAAACTAAGACGCTTTTGCGAAACGTTTCCTCTTTTCTATTGTGTTTCTGTCTCCTTTTATTCCTGTCTCAGCATTCAGCTACTTAAGCACCCTTTTTTCTACCTTTTCTACCAGTTTTTCTTCTTCCATTCTCTTCTTCGTTCTGTCTCTAGTTGCACTTTTATTCTATTTTAATATATTGTTTATTTATTCTTCCCTTTTCCCCTTCATCTCTATCATTATTATATTATTTTCTCCTTCCTTCTGATTTCTACCTTCTTATACCTTTAGGAAGCCCCTTACCACCTACTCCCACTAAATTTCTTCTTCATTTAGTGTTTTCTCCCATCCATCTAGTCATTTCTCCCGCCTCCATAACCTGGCCACACATTTATCCAGCATCAGTTGGCAACATGGCGTCTCCTTAGCACAAGTACC
The DNA here is from genome assembly GCA_022664845.1 of Lepisma saccharinum. Classification (NCBI taxonomy): domain Eukaryota; kingdom Metazoa; phylum Arthropoda; class Insecta; order Zygentoma; family Lepismatidae; genus Lepisma; species Lepisma saccharinum. The sequence continues at coordinate 6,195 of JAGDQP010033472.1, read as the reverse complement.
GTAGCAGTCCGCTCTGTCCATTTTCTCTCCTACCATGTGAAAACGCTTTTGTGAAACGTTGCCAATTTTCTATCGAGTTTGTGAAGTTCGTGTACTCCTGTCTTGGTATTCTATAATGTAAGTACATTTTTTACCATCTTGTATATATAAAACCGCAATTTTAGACAATCCGGCAGCCCTCAGGATCTGAGGTTGCCGGATTTTCTATTCTCAATCTGAATAAGTGTTCTTCTGTATACCAATGGAACGAGATATTAATCTAAAGTTTGTGAACTGTTTTTATAATTATTCGCATTTGTTATGTTGCATCTGTGCACAAATCCTTGCACTAATCGTATATATGCAGAAATATAACATAGTTACTTAATGTCAGACATACGCATGACAGTAATAACGTTACATTAACATTTCAATGACTTACCTTTATCTATATAAGGAATGGACATGCATTTTTCGTTTTTTCCCCTGAATCGCCAACCGTGGAAGGGACACTCGAGACAGTTCCCATGGACTGTGCCTCCAACAGCAAGGTTAGCTCCCAGATGAGGACAATACGCGTCTAGAACATGAACCTCGTTCGGAAGAGGGCAAAATTCACTCCTGCAATTACAACACAAAATATAAACATTCGTCGAGTTCTTGCATTAAGCTGTAAAAATCTTTGTATCCATTATTTCCAATGATAGTCGTTTAGCGAATTGTCAACGAGATAAACCGTTTAGGGGTAAAATACATTTAAAGGTAAGCATGATCAAACCTTACCTAACTTTTTAAAAACTTTATTTATATAAGGGTCAGTCTAGTAAGTTTTGCCTTCGGCTCCTCACGATTCAACCCTTAAGACCACAAGCATCCACGCTTCTGCCGGGATTCAAACCCTGGACCTTCGAGTCGTTGGCGTAAAGTCTTAGACCGCATATCTACCCGGTCGGCAAATCTTAACTAGCCTAATGCAATATAACCTAACCTAATGAAATGTAACCTAAGCTAAACTAATTGTAATTAACATCAGCTAATCTAACTTGACCTAACCTAACCGAATTGTAATTGTCAGTCAAATTGGAATTGTAGTTGGTAATTGTCTGCTAAATGTATGTATGTACTTTAATTTGAATTTTACGCCACTTTGACTCAGGTATTTTGAATTTAAAATTTTATTTATGGCCTTTAGGTAACTATGGCTCAGGTAACAACATGTGCACGTTAATAAGGCACTCAGAGAAAAAATTCGAAAGCTAAATAGTGTAGTTTCTTAAAGCTTCACCGAAGAGATTAAATTCCATGAAAGGATACGAACCTCTGAGCACGTGAAATTAGTTCAAAACGCCTGTCACAAATTCCAAGATAAAATTATGCTTAAAAGTCGTATGAAAAAAAAAAAAATAAAGTTAAATAAAATGAAAAGAATATAAAATTTAGATAGGATACGTTAAAACGATTAAAAATTCCGGGATAGTTCCTCCATATTAGAGAATTTCTTCGGGTGTTTAAAAAAAGATAAAATTAAACTCAGGGCTTAAA
>JAGDQP010033471.1:0-18082 GCA_022664845.1 Lepisma saccharinum | reverse complement strand
AATTTCACACGTTTGGACACAGCATATTGACTTTACACGAAAGAAAAAATACGAACTTTTTAGTTGGTATGTTGTTCCCTAAATGTCATTTAGTTGTTTCTTATACTAGATATTAAGCATCCCAGATTACAAGTAGGTATGTATATATATATATATATATTTAATACAAAATTTACATGCCTGGAAATAGAAGAAGCAGACTTTCTTAGTTAAGTAAATCGCACAAATTCTTGTTTTTTTTTTTTTTTTTCTAACTCGTATAAATTTCTTAGAACAAAAAGTGATATGCCAAACAGTTTTCATCATCTTTACTATTACTGTACACTATCTTAAATGAATCAGCTTCCCCACTACATGGGACTTTCACACTCTTAAAAACAATTTCTTTTATAGTAATTAATAGAGGAAAAAAAAAGTGTTATAAATGAAAAATTGTATCTATGCCACAAAACCAGACTACCATTTATTAACTCACATATGAAACAAGTCACAAGTTATAAATTTTATGATACAATGTTTTTACAATTATTATTATTTGTGTGGCCGGACTGACAGGAACAACTGGGAAAATATTTCGGTTACATCTACGACTTATATGTATTTAACGTGACTCATCGCTATTATCTGTGGTAGTGACTACCTCAAGCACACAGATTTGGCAATCTCTTTTTTTTATATACACTAGCGGAACTTACATCTCGACACTGTTTTCTCTCTCTCAGTGGTGACAGAAGATATCTACGCTAGTCTAAAAAAAAAAGTATTCATTCCTATATTCTGATGGAAGATTCATTAGACACTCATCCAAGGTAAAATTCTAACTTTTGCATGAACTGCACACCTCTACCAAAGCATAAATCATTTGATATAGCTTCAACCTGCCTAAAACTTACCCTACGTATATTAATTAGAAATGGCTATTTTCGGAAAATTTCCGTTATATTTCTTTAGAAAACTTTTGCGTTCACAACTGCTTAAATAAGATGGTCATCCCTAACATTAACCTATCTGCCTAAGAGACAAAGGTCATGGAGCTCAGTCCAGACATAGGAAATGAGATAATAATCATATTACCATTACCAAAATAGTGCATGGGCGTAAATTCAGACGCGGAAAAAGACTTACATAACAAGAGAGAAAAATGTTCATTTAGAAGTCCCTTTTTACAGAAGATAGTAGTCGAAATAGAAGGATGATGGTAATATATATTTGTTGAAGAAAAGTTCTCCAAGTACGGAATATGAACACCGATAAATCTGAGATAATACCGGAACAAACTAAAAGCTACATTTTATATCTTGGACAAAAGGACACCAAGTATTCAGCGCCACTTCATGAAGGACAACCGAAAGTACGCGTGTACAGAGAAATGTACATCAGCTAGACTACTTTCTGCGTCTTATATTAGCCGAAACAAGAATTCATAATTAAACCTGTCATATTTTCAGGAAGGTTTTGAAATTAAGTCTACACTGAGATAAGAACTCATTAAATTGACATGGGAGCACTGTCAGAATATTAGATTTTTCACCTTATGCCTTCACGACTAAATTCGAGAATACTATGATAAACATACGCGCATCCATACACACACACACCACATTCATAACTACATACAAATGAAGACGGGGAAAATTTCTAACCATGTACAAACTGCATATTAATTACATACTTCACTTTATAATTTCAATGTATACGCATGGCATATTTTTCTATTACGGACACAGCCAATGAGAAAAGGTGGTCATAAACTACGACGAAAGTGGGCCAAAAATTACGAACAATAGTAAATGTAGCTAACTACAAAATATGTTTTATAAATAACGCTAAATTTGGAAAATTAGAACTACATACTATCAGCGGCTGACACAGCCCTAGTACGTGATGTTGGAACGATAGAAAGCCTACACTGTACTAATTTTCAACAGTCGTTTAAGATTTTTACCATGACTTATCTCCTGCTACATTTATATAAGTAATTAAATATAACTGAAATAATTATGAGACTGCCTTTGCAATAGCACACACGCTGAAGGCTTACATGCATTCCATGTTGCTAATTCTAGTAGTAATTTCCCAGTTTCCTTATGAAGTCAGCTTGAGCCATAGTTGTCTAAAGGCCATAGATTAAATTCTAATTTATAACAAAGTGCAATTTCTTTTTAATGTTTTATCAAAACAGAATAGTGTGTAGCGTCCCTGTTATCTCAGGAACACACGATATCCAAATATTAGATATAAAATTTCACAAACTTCCGATATGGGTCAATCTTCCGCACTTTATAGCGCTATGACGTGAAATATGCGCATGATATTTTTGTTTAGTTCCTTGTCACTCTAGGGAGGCTGAAATAGACAAAGCAACAAAATCTTTGAAAGTCTCAATTTTGAATATTTTCAAGATATATACATCATTACTTTGTATCCTTCAATTCAAAAAAACACGTTGAACAATCGTAGCACATGGACTTGCATTTAAGGAACAAATGGAAAGAGTATATGATGCTCCTATGTAGTCGAAAGGTGTTAACGTTTTCAATTTCAGTGCGAACGCTCCCGGATTCGATTCATAACGGAGCCTCAGAATTTCGATGTTGACCCAACAAGAAGTCGAGGACTACGCTCTCAAACTGGCGATGGAGAACCGCTGCACTGACAACAAATCACCCAGTATGCCCGATATGGGGTGTAGAGCTTAGAAAAATATAAAATTAAGCCCTCTTTGAGTGTTAAAGACGAGAAAAATAGAAGATCATTTCTTGAGGAAGTGTAGCAAAGCTGCGTATAATATTGGTTCCCTAATAATTAATGTTGCACTGCACAAGAGGTGCACACATAGAATTGACTGTTGATAGAATTGACTTCAAATAAGCATTCCCTTCTACCCGCTTATTTGTATAAGGCACACAGACACGCTTGATATTATTCGTTACCTAAAATTGGCAGGTGGCATGTAGACCAGTATTCAGGTAAGAGCACTGAAACAATTGACTCAACAATAGTGAAAAAAAAAAGGTTATTTCCCTGTTAAGCTCATCCCTTGGCACATCTCGTCCAACCGATTTTCTTTTAAAAACACTATCTATTCTGTCTTGAATTTATGTTTAGTTTCGGTGAAAAAATTTATAACTTGTGACACAATGAGATATCGACAGGGACAATTCAAATCTATGGAATTAAGTTACAAACTTGACAAAAAATGTTAAACTATTTGGCATATACGCTTACAAATTTCCTTATTTAGTTTCTAATTGACAATATTCACATCGTCACGTTCTTCCTACTTGAGCACTTGCTTCAGGATTAAAACATTACAAGTAACGACCACAAATAAAATTTAGATCACGTTCACTGAATACAGTTATGCAACAAGAAACCAAGCGCCATTTTTTTTAGTGATATTTATTTCGGTTTTCCAAAGTGATTATTAGGAAGGGCGAAAGTATGTTAGGCAAAGATGATTCAACTTTTCTATCTAGAACATTCTGGATCCTAACACATCACAAGAGGCAGGACGTTCCAGATAGAACTGGATTTTATTTCTATTGTTTCTGTAAATTTGATCTAGGGGAAAGTTATGGACTTGGTTCCATATTACAGAACTGTATCTGGCAAATTAATCTTGAAACTTAAGACAATTCTTACATCACTGAAACTTAATACAATTATTATATTACAGCACCCTTTTTTTTCTCTCTCTCTCTTTTTACTACGAATGACTCAAAGAAAATAAAACAAAAATCCCGTTGAGGACTGCTGACCTTAAAGTCTTACAAACATGAAGCTAGTACAATAGTTTTGAACCTCCCCAAAACCTGTCCTAAACAAAAACCATTACATTACTACAAGTGAGGTCCTTTGTACACTCCGATTCATAAAAGCAGCCGGTGCGATATTTTCGAAAGCTGATGAATCTGACAAAACTGAACAAAATTAGATACCAATACTGAACACCCGTTAAAATTTACAGTGGATATTGTTTCAGTATTACAATCGTGTACAAATATTTGGACAGAAAAATTTCTTATTGGCAAGTTTTTATGAATCTGAGTGTACCTTTACAACCAAAAAAGGGAGGGATATCAATTTAATATTTTAACGCTCAGTTATTGCCTTGACATATGAGCAATTCAGATCCACAATTCTACCACGTACGAAGTCCACTATCCATTACATTATAATACGTAAATTTGCTATAGTGTATTAGGCCCATATGTATAGAAAGTACACACTCATTATGGTACGACAGATATAGGGATCATCTCGTACGATATGCATGATATTGTGGTCGATAAGCTGACAATACTTTTATTATTAATTGACAAAATATATGGAATGATGGGTTTCTCATGGTAGTCACTGATCGATATGAGTTCATTGTTAGTATAACACGAACACTAAAATTTACCATGTGAAGAAGTTTATCTCACTAAATAAAGACTGAAAGCAAAAATAGAAGTCTCAGCAACATAGAATTATAGAAAAATTGACATGAAATTTAGAAACCCAGTACGGAGTAACATCTTGCAGAAATACGCTGTCGTTTACTTATTCGTTCTGCAATTAGAATTCAAACTGCCCTTTATTAAATTCATTAATCATCCATAGCTATCACACTACTTCATTTACTGTATTGACTGATGTACTGAAAAACGCATGTCCCTAGTTTTCGCTTCGATAGCACAAACTGCTATATAATTGACAGTTTGTTAAATAATTGACATTGTTTTTTTTCTTTGCAAAAGATATGTATGTTACTTATGGTCAATACGCTGAAATATATATATATATATTGTTATTGCAAGTTACTGCATGTTTTAGCCTACTATATGAAAAATACACTTAAAAAGAAATTACTTTCAAATATATGCTTCATTATCTTCTCTATCTTTGAAAACACGGGAACCAATGGAGGAACACAAATCAGTTTGGAACGGACAGCAACGATGTCACAAAATTGTGCAGCAACAACGGACGAACAGCGTTGCCAACCCAACAGATGTGCTTGTCAATACCACTTTCTTAGCTGATTACACAAACGAATGCTGGATGTCATGTGAAAACCGACAAGACCACGCTTGCTATTCACCGCTCTAAATTAAGGATTGCGAAAATATATATTACGAGAAAAAACCTACCACTAGCAAAAGATATATATTGGTTGCTGTTCAGAATCTTTATGTTAAGTGTTACAATACTACCACCCTATTCATATCAGTGACATTTTCTAAAACTGGAATAACCTTTTGATGTAGAGTAAAATTTCTCACTAAAAAGCTATTCTGTCATAGATACACTACAATAATTTACCGTAGCTCAACCATCTTTGTACTGCTGTCTGTCAAATTCTATGTTTAACCGTGTTTGTGAAGCTGCAAGAACCTTCAATTGCAAACAGGAATGGTAAGTTTGGTTTTGTAGGTTTCCGCTTGACATGTAGATTACATAGTGCTTTTTAACACACTACATCTTTATATCCACTAGGCAACATTGTTCATTCAGTGTTGTTACACAATGCGCTTTCCCCCTCCCCATATTTGCTCTTCACCAACTCCCTTATCACCACGGGTGGAAAATGAATACACTGTGCATACTGTAGAAACAAAACGACAGAATACTTATGTAATGAAGCACGATCATATGTACATCTGTGTCTCTGCTACCACTACAATGAAATGTGTTAATTTTCTATTCTTCATATATTAACTATGAAACGGTTTCTCGACCCCTGTCTACCGCACGACTAGTCTGGTTTCCGAAACTCTCATGGATAATTATTTCATCAGCCTTTTATGTATCATTGAATGCGTGTGCGCCACCACACCCACATACATGTACTTATTGACGACTTTGACACTTCAATACAAGCCCACTGATCAGTGTTGTCAACATCAGACATATGAAAAGATCTAAACCAGAATCTACAAATGGCTGAAGTTTTCTAAATTAGCAATGCAAAAAACTTCGTTCTTTTGTAGCCAAAACATGCAGAAACTGGATGAATTGCAACTGGACAACAGTGGATTTCTAGACAGAAAAGTAGCTGATTTAGCCAGAAAATGGTTAGACTCGAAACACTAGCATTGTCTCTTCGTTTACTTTGTGTTATTACCGTGATTAATCTTGCTGTGATCAAAGAATAAAGTTATGATTCGAGGATGACGAGGAACGATGACATATGTTTGCAGTATGCAGGACTTGGGAAAATCAATATACTGTAATTAAATCTAAACTTGAATTAGATTACTTAAGGGCATATGCCATCGTTCCCATTCCAGGTCACGAATACATGAATTCAGTTTAACCCTACACCGTAGACGTCTAGTTTTGCGGTAAGCTATAATTATTTTGGCCTTAAGCCATCATACAATTCTTCCTCAATTTACCTACTCCATTCATTTGTTTTATTTTATTTATTATTATTTTACTACTAAGAATTGTTGTCCAGATTTCTTACAACAGTTCTAACACAAATCTGAGCAACCCCAAGACATTTATGGAAATCATTTAAAACTGTCTGAGTAAGAGTGAGCGCGTGTGTGTTACGCAGAAGAAAGTTTTTCATGCTTCATTACATACATGTTCTTTTTTCTTCTTTATTTTGTAATTTCCATGATTATAAGAATATGTTCATGTCCATTGCTCATGCATATGTTACTCCACCTCCCACTGTGTATGGAATCATTAGTCATTCCAACCACTGATAGTTCCTTTGCGAGGGAAATAGTAAAGGAGATGCTCTCATAGTTAACGTACTTTCACTAACTAAAATCCTTTTAATGTTAATTTTAAGGTGGGATATGGTTTTGTAATACCGGGAGAGAGAAGTCGATTTCCCCGAAATTTGTTGTTTTTACACATAAACACACACACAGAGAGATATCATAACTTGAACGAACTTGAGAGGGGCTTGCAACCTTGTTGTTTATCGTGCGTCATTTGTTTTCCGATGTTATTTTGTCACTGTTTATCGTGCTGGTGTTGTGTCTCTAGTAACTATTCAAGTTTCTTGCAAAGAATCGCAAAATTAACAGAACATGTTTTTTGTTGTATACGGCAGAATTGCCACCTCGGTCGCTCCGAGATTTTTCGCTTTTAGCTCGGAAACATGCAGCATCTGAGTCAGTTACAATAGTTGATCGAACAGTCGTTCACGAGATTGTATGAAACTCGTCAAGTATTATGACATCTGTAATTCAGTGCTTAAACGATGTGAATTGTATACTGAAGAACGAACCCTTCCAGTTCGAACAGTATCTGTAAAGACATGTACCAGGAAAGCTGACAAAAAACTGTTTTTCGTTTTAGGAAAGCGACTGTAACCCACCCTGTATAATAAAATAACTAAAATCAATTTGAATCTTTGTACATACTGTTTAAAAGTTTATTTCTACTGCTTCAGTGTATTTCCTTAACTAATGCTGAAGATAGCAAGGATGCAATAGAGGATATTTTCAAGATGCAAAACAGGTGATTTTTTACCTAATGTTGTATATTTCTAATCTGAACGATATACGGGTTTATATGGTAAATACGCATGGGTCCAGAAGAAAGGTTACTATCAAGTACAGGAGAGTGTATACTGCAAAGTGAACTTGGCATCATAAATTACAAAAGAACAAAAAACATGCAAATGTTTCATCAAAACCACGGAGATAAAAATATGATATGCACGTCATATAATAACCATTTCTCGCCTTTACTGACTTACGTTGTATTTATAGAGATACACATTATATGAAAACAATATATTATTATTACAAAAAACACATTTTTTTTTTTGTTCCAAATGTTGCATGCCATATAGACTTTAAAAGATTCATAAGTTTTGCTAAAGCGGAACTATGATCCATATGCATTGACCATATAAATGAAAACTCCAGTAGAAAAAGAACCAAAGTTCACTGACATTTGGGCACCATGTTAGTTCTCACAGAAAGCTAGACGACTTCAGTTTCATAAAGAGAAGAAAAACGAAAGCATATTACATTTTGAATCATATGTAGTCAACTGATATCACAGTGTCTGTCAGTTACTGATAGCTATGATCGTTTTGCCTCCTAAACTCTTTCCATGTGATCGTTTCAGTATTACACATGATTCGATGAAGTGATAATATATTGAATTCGTTTATTCGTCTAGTAATCAATAGAACATTACATCAACAAATTAAGCTTCTTTTAAATACAAACATTACACTTTGTTTTAAACATAAAAGATCTGACGTCGTTTAAAATCTTTCTGGGAAACCCAGAATGGTAAAATAGTCGTCGTATTCTTTTAACCATTTTTAACATTTATCAAGATTTCCTGTAATGCCCATTTCTGAGGGTCATATTCGCTTAACACCGGATCAACCCAGTAAAGTGACCACAAAACAACTGACTTCGATAAGCTCCCTATGAGTCACGGAAAAATTAAACTTGATTAACACATATTTACAAGAATTGTATACTGTTCGAAGCCATATTTACAAGTTTTGACACTTAAGCTTCATTAAATTCTTTTGCAATCAGAACCTTCTGTAAATTACCACAGAGGGAGTACACCAGTTAATATGTTGCGTATTTCAAAATATCCGGAAAAAAAAAAATACAATCCGCAATCCACTTCAAAATTCAGACGTATTGACCTTAACTCTAGATATGTTTTTGTTGAATCCACTCTACAACCGTGAAAAAGAATTCGTATCTGCACTATTCGCCAAATATCTTCCATTCTACACTCACAAAACAGTGTTATTTTAACTTGATATGAAACATTACACGATTACAAAATTCAATTTCAATCAATGCACTGCATTTCACAACTATCGGTGCAGGTGAATCTATACATATCACCAGTAGAAAATAGTATACACCTCGCTGTGGGCCAAAAGACTTCACTCTGACTTCAAAACACAAGTGCAATGACACATCTCGAAAAGATGGCAGAGAAACTTACAACCGCTGTCCTGATAAACACACTAACTTCATACAAAATTGACTGTTACATAAAAAAAAACCTCGATAAGTTGGAAAAGTTCACTCAAATTCCCTAACGTTTTGATCGTCCCCCCCCCCCTCAATCTATTACGTAATACTTCAATACCTTGTCTGATCTCCAAGGAGATACGAGTATTACATTTGTGGTTTGGACAAAGAGAAACACTTATTAGCCTTTACTTAGTTATAAAGATATCCACTGAAAAACCAGCGTGCGTATATTACATACAACACACTTACAAACATACTCTACTTTGACTATTCGTCTAGGACGGTAAAGCATTGCCGAAGGCCTTTTACTTGTTCCTGCTTCTTTCGCTCTCTCTACAATACTTTAGTACAGTCAGAAACAAAAGTCTCTTCCTAATAATGATAATCAGTCCCATAACTTTTCTTTTTTTGTGTGCAATTTATATACTTTATTGCATCTTGAGAATGTTATTGCATATAGGAATAATACAAACATGCTGAATTTGGACGTTCTAAAGTAGTCGACAAATAAATTTTTGGTGAAAGGGAAGAACTTTTGTCCCCGACAGTACAAGCAGACTTCATACATCTCTTTAATACCTTGCACATTTAAAAGAAGCTTCTTTAAAAATACGTCTTATGCCAAGTTACGTGTGCTCTTCAACTATTTCCTCAATCAACCTACCCTCTGCACTGGACTTACTATTTACTTACAAAATACCACCCACTTATACGATCCCCTCGTTAAGAAGTCTGTTGAAGTAACTATTAGGATTTCTCAACAATGCTTTGTGACGCATTTCAGGAGGTTACTGATATGTACAGTAACAATATATATATATACACGAGTATGCTGTCTACAGAATCATGAAAAATTGCAATGCTTTCAATTTGTAATATACGCACAAAAATACAATTATAAGAATTTATATAAACCTGCATGTTAAATTTACACTATTTGTTTTACACTCTTACAAGACTGGTCCTTATTCCCTTATGTTTCAATTTTCGCCGCATAATGAAACATTTTAGGTCCCATCCCTAGTATAGATATTCCACGAAGAAGATGGAAATGAAAGACATTGAACACACACGAAACATTAAGGAGAGAACACTAGAAGATTTTTAAGTACACTATTATCACATGGTACGGATATCTGGAAATATTCTGGGGCGTAACTGTAACTCTCTTAACTAATAATAATAATTATCTTATATTGCTCATTAGACTTTGCAATATATACATATATATTTGTAAAGCTTTCTTCTCGCCCCTGTCCCTCGAAAATATTGACTTATAATGTTATAATATATTGTTATTATTATTATAATAATTAGCATAGAACATATTTTTTTTTTATATGTATGTATATGCACATACTTATTACAATAAGAAACTATAACAGTAACAATATTAGTATGTTAAGTACTGAAAAACAAGCCACCTGTAAATAATATTTAATTACTGTCGCTCACTTTTTTTTTGACTTCGAGTTTACGTTTCTGTCTGCTTCTGCAACCAGCACCACCACCTTGTCTCTCTGGTAGTGCTTCCATTGCCATGATTTAAGATTTCAACAGCTTGTTTGTCCTTTGGTTGGCCGACGTCACCCTTGCTTCATTCGATTCTGCCTGTTGAGAAAAGAAAATACACAATGTTAATGATACCGTTAGCCATAGAATTAAACTCAAAGGTATTTGAAATTGAATTTATTTATGGCTTTTAGGTATCTCAGGCTCAGGCCGGCAAGGACAGGATGTTGGAAGGTAGTCAGCCAGGGTCTAGTTAGAAGTGTACCATCCCGGCATTTGCCTCACGTGACTGGAGAAAAACTCTCAGTAAGGAAGGCGGCTGCTGGGATCATTCCCAAGATATTCCGAATGCTAAGCTAAAGCTAAGACAACTGAGTAATGGCCGCTCGGTAGATACATATATTCTACATTTTAAATTTTATTTATGGCCTTTAGGTATCTCACACTTAGTCCGAGAAGAGGACGTTGGAAGGTAGTCGGTCAGGACCTAGTTTGTAAGTATCATCCCGGCATTTGCTTGGTGTGTGACGAAAAATTCTAAAAAAAATACATTAATTAAATATATGTGCACAGAATTAGTAGATCAGTTCCTCAGATACAGAGGAGAAAAAAAAAAGATTAATAAACATAGGTCAAACCAATTGTTTTTGGCAGAGTAACGAAGTTCTAGTTCAATCACTCGATAAAACAGAAATGTTACACTGAAGTTCAAGAAACTTGACTTATATCAACAGATTATTAGGTATTAGAAGTTACAATGTAACGTAACTGGACTGACAGTGTTGCCAACCTTGTTTAAAGTTCAAATGGTATTACGACATTGGATATTTGGTGTCCAACAGTGACAATAAGCACAATATCTGAGGCACACAGGACTTACAACTCGAGGCCTATTTCATGTTCTTTAGATTATGTTTTAGTTCTAATTCCCTTAGGAAAAATATTTCAAATCAAGGCAGCTATGTAGCTGATATTTTAAAAACCGTAGTTAAGACGTGGTCAGGGCAAAGCTAGCTTTTTATGCCATTGCTCTTGTCGATATCTCATACAAGGTGGGTGAAACGTCCGCTGATAGTATGTGTGTATATATTGCACAGGCAGGTGTACACAAACATCACAAATACACAAGAAAAGTGGCAACGTTACGCAAAAACGTTTTCACATGGTAGAGAGCAAATGGACAGACAGGAATGATACTAAGAAGTCGCTATGTTGCAAACTAATCAGGAAACGTGGCGACTCCTTAGCACCAGTCCCGTACTATTTCTCCCTGTCCATTTTCTCTCCTATCATGTGACAATGCTTTTCCGAAACGTTGCCGCTTTTCTTGTGTCTATGATGTTCGTAAGATAAGGTAAAATTTATGCGCGGTAACAGCACTATGTCTTAAGCCCGTCCCGATACGGGGGAATTGTGTTGTTCGTGTACACTTGTCTTTGCATCCTATAACGTTTTTTTTTTTTTTTTTTTTTTTTACCATCTTATGTATATACATATGGTTTTCGATACACACTTATGCATTAAGAAGGAAGGAACAGTGCTAGTTCCTTAAATAAGGGTGTTGAGTTCTTTATTGATCTAATGACTTCCTCTAGCAAAATTAAAAGACGTTTTTTATTACCGGTATAAACGCTTAGATTCGCACATCAGGATTCAATACATTACGATACGTATGGATATACAAAAAGGCATAGTAATATATATTCTTTTTCTGTATTTGGGAAACATCTTAGTAAGTTTACTTTATGGATATCCTTTCACAGATTTCAGAGTAGGGTTTATCCCATAAAAAGGATTCGTCAAACCGTACACCGGGAAATTGTGTGTTGTTCACAATACTTACCTTATTCCTACAGAGTTTTTTTTTTTTTATTATTTCCTATTCCTGTGGAAGATGCATTTTCTTTTGTCAGTACTGGGTGTTAGTTTATTAGATCACTGGAGAGCTTATAGGTTTAAAATGTTAAGTAACACAGACGAAAGATTAGAGTATCAACAATAAATCTATCACGTGAAATTCAGCAGGTAATTACTACATGAAGCAGCCAAGCGGTGGTGAGAACGTGAAATAAAAAAAGTTCTTACAGACAAAAAAAGAAGAAAAAACTGTAAACTAGACACTATAAAGCAGATTTCTTTCGCACTGAAACCCAGAATAATAAGCCACCGTAGCTCAGTGGTAAAGAGTTGGCGTACCATTCGGGAGGTCTTGGGTTCGATCCCAGCGGCCAACCATTCTGACTGAGTTTTTTTCCTCAGTCACTCCAGGTAAATGCCGGGATGGCACCTTCAACATAGACCCTGGCCGTCACCTTCTCAATCCTTTCCCATCCCCTATCCCCGCCCGAGTCTTAGATGCCTAAAGGCTATAAAATTATAAATTAAATTCAAACCCAGAAGTATACAAAAACTATGATATATATATACGCCAAGTGCTCCAAACTATTCAATTGTGAACACCTTCTCTCATTTTGGCAACGTAAGTAATTACAATATATTGCATATAGCTCCGCCTTCTTCTAAGCTATTCAATTATGCCCCGGTTGGATAAGAGATTACGTCTATTGCTTTGCAATCAAAGGGTTCAGAGCACGATTTCCGGAGAGGACCCACGTGGTTCGAAATCCGCACTTCTATGCAAATTATTATTGCTTCACTTACAATAAACCTGGCTCCTAGTCTCGCATTATTACATCATTACGAGATGCTGTAAGTAATCAAGCAACTTTCGAAATAAACGTGTAAATAAAATAGTTAAATCACTTTTTTTTCACTTGGTTTAATAATAATTTGCATAGCAATCATTAAAAAAAAAAAAAAGTAAAACTCTGGTAGGAAGTTCTGATTGTGACTTACCTTGCGGTTAATTCTATCAACTTGTCGGTTCTGGTTTTCCAACTCAGAGCCCATGTCAATGGCCATATTACGAAGATTACCGATCATATTGCTTACTTGGCCCATATTCTCATCCATTTCATCTTCACGGGCATCATTTGTAATTCTAGAGAAAATAAATAATTTTTTACATAATTTTCACAACTAAAGCTACCATTGTAATATTTACGCTAAGATCTAGGGATGACCAAATCCGGATAACGGATACAAAATCGGATGACTGATATTAACCCTTATCCAGATTTTATCCGATATCAGAACTATCTAACCTTTCTAAAACGGATAATGGTTGTGCCACAAGCGAATCTGAATATCATGATTTTCCAGCCATCCCTACTAAGAACAGCAACAATAATTTATTTTTGTAAACAAACAAACAGCGAAAATATTAATCTGACAAAAGAGAGATGAGCAGCGTCACAGGAGTAAAACATAGGCCCACCATTAGGCACTACGAGAAGTGTTTACACAATTGAACTACTATAAAATGTAATGAATATTCATGTATGGTAATTTCGCCAAACGTTTTATTTTCTAATATACAGAAACAACGGCAGGGAAGGAAAAAGGACGTCCATTTTGAAACATGCACAGAGCAACTGATCGCTGCATTGGGTTTAACATGTACTAAAAATTTTGTTTTCCGAAAATTATGAAAGACTACCTAAATCAGCAGAAGAACCCGATGATACTTTAGCAAAAATGACAACACAAAGGCAAAGAATAAAAGGTGCAACTGGTTACAATAGAATTTTCTAATCTCTGAAATTTATGACTACGTTTGTTGCGAAGAGCTAAAGAAATCTGAAGTTTTGATAAAATACATTAAAAAAAAAAAAAAAAAAAACGGCGTTACAGACCGATAGGTCCTGAGCCTGCCCCAACGCTATCTATCCGCGCTTGGTGGAACTGCATCCACCTGAGTGACGGCAGTGTGGTCAATGCTGCGCTCCACATAGCCACGAACAGGCGTATTAGGGGCCTACTTGACCTAGTGGCCGTCACGTCTTTATTCACGTGACTCCCCAGTTTTCCTCACGACGCTGGGTAGACGCAGAAAAGTGATACTCCAGCCGGGAATTGAACCCGGGACCACGCGGACATGAGTCCAACGCTCTAACCACTAGACTATGGTGCGGCAGCTGACAGGCCCACTTTAAAGTCATAAAACAAACACACACGAACAACTTCGATACCTCCATTTCTCTTTTACACTGGACGAGCTATGACTGCTGTGTGTGTGAGCACCGTGCCTGTATTACTAAAGGTCGATGGTCAGACTAACTCCCGATCGCTTGGCAGGCACGTGCGTCATCAATTCGTTTCCTCTCTGTGAGCACATGATTAATGGGACGGCAAAAACGTTTTTGGTTACCTTGTATATAAAGCACTATGTATAATATTTGATATAAAACCATTTTCTCTGAATTTTTATGATATTCTACCCCCCTTTTTTTCCCTGAATTTTATCACATTTTATCTTAAAAAGAAAATACACAAACATTTTATTGCAGATTTGGAAAGCTCACAAAATTAGCTTTCCAATAGTACTATTTTTGTCCCTGTATGAGCTACGCAAGTTTAGTAAATCACAAGCTCACAACCTTATTTAGGACGTTAATAACAATTCACTCAAATCAACATCTCAAGTGATTTTTGAGTACGTAACATGGTACCTAGTACTACATTCGAAAGCCAATAGGAGCAGTTTCTGAAGATACGCACATAATTTTACCTCTCTAACTTCTACAGTACTGAAATAACGTATTGAAATATTAAGTATTGCACTAATGACGGAGTAAACATTTACACTGTCTGGAATGGACATTTGACTCACATATTAACTCACTGGTAATTAATGAGTTAAGAGTTCATGTGAAATCATCTTCCCAAAATATTAACATTACAGCGAAAAATGAATACATAATTTACTCTTTTATCAATATATCGTACTGAACACGGACAATGTGTCATGCTTGAAATAATTCAATGTATCATCAAACAATGGATATTTCCTACACTCGGAGAATCTATATGAATCCATAATATAGAAAGAATGTAGGCACGAATACTATCACAAACAGCTTATGTCAGTGTATGCATTAGGTTACACGTCCCAATAACACAGATATGGCAAATTAATGTTGGAAGTACGTCACACAGCAGAGAAGCAAATAAGTTACTTAACAGGTATTATTAGTATTTGCTATTTCTGGAATGTGTCTTTTTCTCAAACCATCTGTTAAATATGTGTGAGGGTGAGTTCGTACGTATTACATAATGCATATATTTACGTAATATGTTTGTGACAGTATTGGGCTTTATTATTATTATTATTTCAAGGAATCTTATAGAAATTAGAGTAGCATGCATTCTTAATAATTCACGCCCAAGAAATCCAAGAATTGATACTCCTTGCACACCTCAACTGGCTGGTATAAATGTGCATGGCATAATATAATGATAATACAAACTAACACGCACAGCACCCAAATAGAAATTCCTTTGATAATATTTTGCATTATGATGTCTTCAAGTGAGGAAGGAGATGAGTCGAAAAGTTGATTCGATAATAAGTAATGACGGAATTTGTAGTCTTGATATAAATACAGCACATAAAATCTTATACTTGACATAAGGTCGTATTACGAACATTACTAAAGACAAGGGCGCCCATCAGGGGGGAGCACGGGAAGCGCTTGCCTCCCGAGCCAGAGAAAATTATACTAATATGGGACAAAATTAGGGGGTCATGCCAGTCAAAACGTAAAAAAAGACGGCAGTTTCTGTATGGGCGTTGTCCTCCCCCCCCCCCTCTGAAAATCACAACATGGGCGCTCTTGACTACAGACCTGGTAATGTATCCTCCTTGTGGTGGTGCTGTTCCTCCCACGCCATTTCTCTCATCAACAATCCTCTGTGGCTGGTTATTCACAATCTGTCCATCATCATTACCCTTCCACGTGCCTTCGTCTTCTTTGAATGACGATGATCTACACAGAAAAAGCAGAAACAATAAATACAAAAGACAAAGCATGCAAACTTACCTCTCGGTAAGATAGCTAGTTCAAGTATTACGTAAGGATATTTTAAGTCATTTTAGAGCCCCTTCCTTGTTCTTACGTAAGACTTGTCAAATTTATTATAGTTATTTCGTAGTCCAAAAAAATGTCTATATATTTAAAAGGCCTCCGTACCTAAGGTGCGAGTGTGTGTATGAGTTTTCACATTTCTAAATATAATGGACAAATGACAAGCAACAATGACATTTTGAAAAGCGGCCCCAATGATACTTGTGAATGTGTATCCAATGAACTATGAGATTCTGTCATTATTTTAGTTGAGAAATTAGAACACCCGTAATTGCGTAGGCGTATGACGTAATCCATTACGGGTATTTTAATTTATCAGCTAGAATAAACAATGTCAACATCTCAGATAGTTCATTTGATACACATTCACATGTTTTATTGTATTGGGGCCGCTTTCCAAAATTTCATTGTTGCTTGTCATTTGTCCAATATCTTTAAATAACTCAAACAAACAAACACAACCACACACACACTCGCACCGTAGGTACGGAGGCTTCTTAAACGTACAGTACTGTAATATGTTTTTAATGCGAATCTAAGCATTACTCTGATACTCCCACTGTCCGATAAAGAAAAGCAAAACATGAACCCCCTTCAATGCTTACGTAATACTTGAACGATCCTGTTGATTTACTGGTTAAAAGAAAACCATTCTAAAAAGGGAAGACTATAAAACATTGGTGGTAAAGCTATATATATATAAAAAAAAAACTAATTCGTTTATGGTAATTTTACTACAAATAAAATAAAAAGTTCACGTTCATAACAAACACAAGATGCCCAATAAAAACCTTCTTAAATTTCCTATTCCATTCCAGTCTCACTAAAATTTAAAACTCTTAGTGTAATTTACCAAGTGACGTCCTCCGGCAACAAAAAATTGAATTTAAATTTATTTATAGCCATCCTTTAGGTAATTCCCGGAGAAAGTAGGGGAGAGGTGATAGTGAGTAAGGTCTACATTATAGCCATCACCTAGGTATTCGCCTGAAATACCGAGAAAACCCTGAAAAACTGCTTTCCAGTGCGTATTCATAGACAGCGACTATCACCACTAGATCACACGGATGGGTCCACACTGTTTTTATTCGGTGCTCTGAACACGGCATTAACATAAATAATACTAACCAACCTCGTAGCTTTGAACTTGTCCTGCCAGCTTAACGCATGTAGACATTACATATCAACCAGAATTTAAAGAATCGTGATAGGTACACTCCCCTAAAATGTGTTTAGTGTATGAATCTTCAAACACTGTTATGTAAGAGTAATGGGGCGTCTTGACTGTGCTCGGAGATACGTTTATAAGACAGTCTTGATCACGGTGAACCGATAGTTGTTTGCCACTGACTTTCATCAGATGAAGAACGACGTATGAAAACTGTTGTAAGACACAACTTGAAGAGGGCTCCAAACGAGTTGTGTCGCCACTGAGTATCCAACCCACGGCCTTCTTGATCACAAGACAAACCCTGATTAATGAGGATGAAATATGAGCAAATAAATACACTGTATGTATTCCACTTGCAAGTTATAGCTGAAAACAGAGCTAACACTAAAATACTTTCCCATTTTATGCGGCATTAACTGCTTACAATACTTACATAT
>JAGDQP010033470.1:678-20641 GCA_022664845.1 Lepisma saccharinum | reverse complement strand
CAACATTTATCTTGTCGTGTTCATATTTCATCAAATTGGTGACGCGTGCCTAAAATAAATTACACGTTCTAGAGTTTCAAAGTTTGTGCTAGTTAACAGGTATTAAAACCACAGACTCATTCCCTTGAGAGATTGTCAATGGGAAGAGAAAAAGACACACTCAAAAGAAGGTATGACGTCATTCTGAGGTCTCTGCCAGTCTTTTTTTTTTATCTATGGTGCTGTCAACTATAATCCGATCGTAGTGCCAAAGATTTAATGAAAAAAGAAAGGGAACAGTTATATAAACTTATTATATACGATGATATCATTGATGACCCAGTGGATATAAGATTCAAGTGCATGACAAACTCATTGTATGTACAACCTTAGTTTTCTTCAGCTAGAGAGGTCACGGCGCGCGTAATTGTTATCCAGTGGCGTACTCAGTTGAACTTCTTCGTGAAATTGAAATTGAAACCTCATTGTTATGGTCATTACACAATTTAGAGTTTACAGAACATTGCGTCAGGTACTTTTACTCTATCCATGAGGGACGAAGTACCGGTACTAGCCATATTCCAAGGTACGATACCACTATTTGACTGTTGTAGGAATTACTCTGACCGGTATTGGGATTTTAACTCAGCATATCGCAACGAGCACGCTGCCACTTAATTTTAATCAAGGTCTCACTGTATCTATCCTTTGAGACAAGAAAAATACTTTGGAAGACGATCTGATCCAGAACATTCGAGAAATAATAAACATCCACAATTTAGTTTTTATTATTATTATTTAATATGGTCTAGGAAAAGTAAGGCAAAATGCCTTAACCGGAAGAAAAATTGCAACAGACATTGTGATTATCTTATGCATTTACATATTCTATCTGAGGAACAAGTTTTCATGCATTTATATTTCTGTGCATACTTTGGACACGCATGTTTATTTTACGTATTGCCTTTCACTGAACAACACTGACTTTTTTTTTAACATGATATCAGGTAAACGTCATAGATTTCGCGCCCATGACCTCAAATCTGCTGTTGGATTTTGCATAGTACCCTCAGATTTTAAAGAAAATGCTAGAAGAAACACATTATCCCTCGCACTACCAAAGAAGGGGGTAGTTTGTGCCCACCATTATATATTTCTTGTAATATTCTGTTAATCGTTTGTTTAAAAATTCAAAAACAAAATAGAATTGTCCAGTATGTTTGGCTAAAGCTTAGGCGTTACCGTGATGCAATTTGAACGTTGTTGTCTCTTATGTATTTCATTTCTTTCGGTGATGGGCACAAAGCAACCCCCCTCCTGGTAGGAGACGTGACTAAAATTTCGAAGTGTCGCTTCCAGATCACACTGTTATAAATAGTTCTTTCCTGCCTTTTCTGAACTTGGCGTTTAGACTTATGCTCACAGAGACACTCAGAGCACCGCAGGCGCCTCAGGTGTCAGTGTTACCAACTCATTAAAAACTATTTTCTTTATTTTACCATACCTTAGAACCTATCCCCATTGATTTACACCAAATTTTGCACACATGTACATTAGGTACTGTGACAGATCATAGAGGTATATCCGGCTAAGCAGTAATCAGTGTTGCCAACCCTGTTCAAAATATATTTCAAATTATTTTCATACCATTGGATGTATCAGCACCAGCTACGGACTGAGGCACGTCATAGAGTTACTTGAGACGCTGTAACAGTTAGTATTGTGAATTCATTTTAAAATCTCTTGCATTACCAAGGTATTTTTTGTAACACGGAGTACCAACCGGTCTATTTTGTACCCCTCGTAAAAAAGAAAACAAATATATCTCTTTATTGGTGGTTATACAGCACTATTATTGTTTGTATTTAGTCCGAAATCATTAAGTTAATATGTTGAATTGGCTAAAAAGAAATCAGCCATTGAATTCGGTACTAGTTTGTTTTTATATTGCGAGATGTTTATAATTTTTTACTCCCCCCCCCCCCCCCCCGCTGTTGGTAGGCCGTGTTACAAAAAAATCCTTAGTAGTAGGAGAGTAATACATATGGTTAATACATTTATACATAAAGATAATTAATGTAACATACGTGATAAGCGACGTTTTGCACTCAAATAATATGAAATTAAATGAAGTCGAAGGAATAAAGGATAAAGACAAAAAAGGATTGTGCAAAATTGCTACCGAGCCACCGTAGTTCAGTGGTAGACGTTGGCGTAGCATTTGGGAGGTCGTGGGTTCAATTCCAGCGGCCGGCCATCCTAACTGAGTTTTTTCCAGGGGTTTTCCTCAGTCACGCCAGGCAAATTCCGGGAGGGTACCTTCAACTTAGGCCCTAGCCGACACCTTCCAACATCCTTTCCCCTCCCCTATCCTGGCCAGGGGTCTTAGATGCCTGAAATCCATAAATAAAATTTAAATTCAAAATTAGGTCTGCTAGTAGGCACGTACTCCTTAGTGCTTCTTTACCAGTTCTTGTAGCTCTACAAATGGGCCCACAATTGAAGGCAACACAGATGGCAATATTCAAACAACAGAAGAAGAGGCCATAAACTCAGATCCTGAATTTGACGAACCAAAAAATTGCATCGTATAACCCAAAGTGAATTAAATGATTTAGTATATGATTTGAATCTGTCCAAGGCCCAGGTTGAGTTCTTGGGTTCGAGTGTGAAACCTTGAAAGCAGCATAAGCATATGCACGTATCGGCGCCGACAATTGTAAATTTACTCTTTCTTTTTTTCTTAATTCATTCCTCTCTTTGTTATTGTAAACATGTAAATTTCAACATCCAAATTTTGACGCAGGTTTGATTCTCCTTGAACTCTGAAGTTCGATTTGCTTCAAGGATGTGTGTGGAAATTTCTTGTGGAACAAAAAAAATCCGACAACTACTAAATATTGAGAAACAAGTTACTTGAAGTCTTTCATAGTCTTGGTTCCAACATGTCTCTGAAGGTGCGCTTTCTTCATTCATACTTGGAAGTTTCTCCGACAGTATGAGACATGTGTGTGTGGCGAGCGTGGTCTACGTACAATTTCAACAATGAACAAACTACTTGGGTCAACGGAAACTTAATATGGTTGCAGATTATTCTTCGACATTGATGCTAGACACATCAGACACTAACAGCGGCAAATAAACAAAGGTCAGCTAGGCATTTACATTGCCCCATGATTTTCAGCTGGTTGAGTGCAACTACTATTTCAAAATCTGAGGGTATTTCGCAAATTCTAATGCCATATTCGATTTCAGCAGCCCAAAATCCATAAGACACACTCAATTTTATGCCAAAAAATTGCAAACCGAAATTTTGTATCGGGCTATCCCGTAAGTAATGCCGTGTGTGCGATGGCCGCTGCAATGACGCTATCTGACGAGCGAATAGTGAAGCAGATGGCACATTCCATAACCGAGTAATATAGGGAACTTGATTGTGTAGCAGTATGTTGAAGCAGAATGGTTTACTTCACGTTTTGGAAGTGTGGCTTGTGTTTGATCATGGCAGCGTCGCAGGACGACATACGGCATGTAATACCTTATGAATTTCATTAGGGACATCCAGCCAGCGCAGCGCCACGAAACATCAATGCCGTATAGGGTCAGGGTGCTGTGGATGTGCGAAAGTGACAGAGGTGATTACAGAGGTTTTGGTCTGGGGACACCAGCCTCACCGATAAGCTACGAGAAGGGAGACCTGTGCAGCTGGACAACAATACCCTGCGAGCAGCATGCAGGCAAATCCAATACAAACTGTTGAAGAACTGGCCAGCGAACTCCATGCCACCCATTAGACCCTTCATCGTCAACTGCAGGACCTTCAGTACGTGTCGAAACTCGGAAAATGGGTACTCCATGCGTTAACGCCTCAACAGAAGCAGCAGCGAATTGACATCTGCAGTTCCCTGCTCACTCATCACAGACGTGAGCCATTTCTGGACAGAATGGTGACAGGGGATGAAAAGTATGTCCTCTACCATAACATTACACGCAAACGGCGGTGGGTACGTAAAGGGGGACCGCAGGAACGTGCCAAAACAGGATTTCTACCCCTGCAAAGTCGCGTAACCAGACCATTAATGCAAATGTCTATAGTGTCAGCAGCTTGAATGCCTAAATACTACATTGTTAGAAAAACGTCTTACTCTGGTTAATCGCAAGGGTATGCTCATCCACGGTGATAACGCGTGCCCACACACGGCAAGAAGGACCTGTGCTAAGATCGAGGAATGTGGTTGGGAGAAACTCCCCCTCCCAGAGTTTTCACCAGATCTTGCACCAACAGACTACCTTCTTTTCGAAGCCTGCAAAACCACCGTTCCGGGAAAATACTGCAAAATGAGTACGACGTGCGACGAACAGTGACCAAGTTCTCTGCCTCCAAAACCGGTGATTTCTTTCAGCGGGGAATTCAACAACTAGTTGACAGGTGGCAGAGTGTGGTGTAGTCCGATGGAGACTATTTTCCTGACTAGCTGTAGTGTTCCAGGTAAGTTATCGTTCTTTTCATCACAGTGCAAAAATACATTTTTATGGGATGGGTTGCAGTGAAGTACACCATAATTGGATAGTACAGGGAAAGAAGGATGATTTTCGTAAAATGCATTTTAGAGTGTAACTCTCCCATTTATTCCCATTCTTAAAACCGTTATAACTCGGGTGATTATTTGTGCTTTGTAACGCATAACCAACTATATATTATTCTTACGCTGTCAAAGTTAGATTCAGTCACTCCAGATTGCTAATATTAAGATCACCGAATATTTCCAAACGTAAATGAACTATTTTTAAATCGTAGACTCTTTAAATTCTCAGAGCTTATTCTTTATTACTCTATGGATTCGTGGCGTTGAGGTTGAGTCGATTTCTTGGTAAGTAATGATTAAATTATCCCGGAGGAAGACAGGCTGCTCCAATTTAGCTAATAAACCGAAAGCCTTGGAGACTAAACTGCCTTTCGTAAAACCTCTTGATCAGGATAATCTAGAGAGAGCTAATAGTACTAAAACAGCACTGCAACTCCTTAATATCGATGGCGTAAGCAAACACGGGTATTATCTAGTAAGAGAAAATCGTATGTTGTTTTGTTTGTTTTTAAATCTACCTGCTGTTTCAAAGCACGATCTTTTACATTCCTCGTACAAAACAATGTTCATAGTACTTCAGCTTCTCAATGTTTGTTTCTTTCATTTCTGACAAAATATTTCATTTAAAAACAACAGTACATTATATCATTTTTATGATTACTTACAGAATATCTTCAATTCAATTCTCATCCGATTTAAACTCTTTCTTATTTAATAATTAGTTGCAAACCTCGCTGTCATCTGTCCATGTTTTTAATATGTTGATTTCGTTCGTAATTGTTTTCCAAGATCACATAAATATAAAAACCCTTTTGTAGGAGCCGTTATACGTCATCATCCAAGGTATATCTTATAATCGTTTATTTACAGGTTGTTTCGTACAAATTTTAAAAAAATGCTTTCAACTTTAGAATCACATATAGCGTAACCATAACAGCTTTTGGATTGAAAATTTCTGAGAGGTGTTAGGTGTCATTGTGTAGTACTTGTAAAGAGCGCAAACTGAATATTTTAAAAAATGCACGTACCCGCTTTTTTACTGTACTCTTCAATTATTTCAACTTCTAAAGTTTATTAACAACGGTGATATCATCTACGACGCAGCTTCACAAGGAAGTGAGGACATGCGAATTGACCTGAAGAGAGAGAGAGAGGGTCCTTGATGAAGGATCTGTCACATAATACAAGCAAAGAACATTAGTTAGCAACTTTCTGTAAGGGCAGAGGACGTAGAGGATAGATTGTTGGTTTAATAAGTCCTGGGACGTCTTGTTGTGATATGATAATAGCAATAGCCTTGTTAACCATGATATCGTCCTCCACAACTTTGCATTTACAAAGATATATGTTTCATTTTCCCCCTTTTGACACAATGACCGAGAACGAACAATGAAAAATGGGATATTTATACATTTCTGAAGTTTAATATCGATGAAATCGACGAATGATATCTATATCCATCTACTTTTGTATTTCAACAATGTTTGTTTAACAATAATATATTTTACTATATTTAGTATCAAGAATATTTTATATCTGTTAACTCCTGTAAGTCTAACTGCACCCTGGACAAGCAGCAATCCCAGTGAAAAGCTTAAGAGATGACCTTCCCCCCCTTTAGCAACCACTCTTCCTAGAAATGTGATGAGGAGGCCGGAGGGTATGATCTTAAAGTGTAGGTACAGTAAAGTGGCTCATAGGTCCACTTTCCGAGTCCGACAAGTTGAATAACATAGCAGTAATGAAGCAATAATCGATAGAGATGTCAAATTAACGTTCCACAGTGGCATTTATTGATGGTTTCTATTGGTCAGTCGACTATGACCTAGTTTCGAAGGTACCATCCTAGCATTTGCCTGGTGTGATTGAGGAAAATCTTGGGAAAACATCATTCAGCACAATTGGCCACTGATGTCGAACTCAGGACACCGAAAGTGAAGCCAACATTCTCCCAATTGAGCTACGACCTCTTCGTTTACGCTCCACATGTTGTACTTGTAACGTATATTAGAGCAGTATTGCCAGATTGTGTAGATTTGGGATGGCTATTATCTATTAATCTGCATGTACCTTCCTGTAGAGATGAAATTGATTTACTTTTCTGATTCGGCGACCCGGTCCGAAACTTGACCTGATTGACCTGGTCTGGATCCGACTGACTCAATGACTCGGCTTGCCGAAGTGACCCGTCGACCGAATGATGGCATATGACTTTTTCGACGTCGTATTTTTAGTACTCTGGGGTGACACGCTGCTACCCCTGAAAGAAACACTGTTGAAATACAACCGTGTATAACAAAGAAAGAATTAAAACTTCTGGTAGGTTTCAGTTCTGCTTTCCTGATTTACCCCTCGTACGTGCAGTAATAATCCTAGCAAACCCTGTTCTCGTTAACCGCGTTAGCAAAATTACAAGTAGACCCCATCCGCAGTGCTAACGAAAGTTTCAGACGCTCGCTACTAGATCACGCTGGCTGGTCTCAAAATTTCAACGTTTGTATATAAATCCGGATATCGTGCAATCCTAACTTCAACGTCTAAAAGATGCAAAAAAATTATGTTGCCAAGTAACCAATTAACAGTACTAGTCATTCCCTAACTATAATTATACATTACCGATGAAAAATTGACAGATTATCAATCTAGACCATGCGTAGGAAGAGGCTAAAAAAACTTGTTATGAATAACAGAAATATTATGATTTTTTGGAAACAAATTTGCATTCGAAAAGACTACGGTACGTTAGGAATGCTGAGTAAACTAGCTGCGTGGCGTGTGGGCAGATCTGAGCTGACTTTGTACAAAATATTAAATTAATATGCTAGAAGGGTTTTGTGGATCTTGCCCTTGCAAGAAACTTGACTAAGTCATGATGTAATCTCTGACACATAATCCTTGTCACTGTTCTGTTTACTGAATTTTAAGTCGTTCTTTACTTTCACCGTTTTATCATTGTTTTGTTTCCACGCGAAGTAAGTTTTTTTTGCCAGGTTTTAGCCACAGAAGATACACTTATGAGATCAACTCTTTATCTGTACAATGTACACTTGTCTCTACTAATTACTGACATTTTCAGGTTCCTTGATAGCATAGAGCGAGCTATTGCTATGAATAATGGACCTTATGTACCCGCGTTTTCCGTCCGTGTCAAGAATGTATCCTGAACATGTGTTACCTCGCATAACAGTTATGTTATAGTGGGTTGCAGTGCTCTATTGAAATACAATACAGACCATAATCAGAATTAGTAAAACCTATGGAAAAGGCCTGTGGACCCAAGCTGTATTACTCTGCTATCAAAGGATCACCGGAGCCTTACGATTGCTAGTAGGATCGCAGCTTATTTGTTTGCTTTAATATGGGCTAAGTTTGTATTGATGAAAATAGCAGTTTACGGATGTTACTACTTTTAATTTCCAATCATAACAATAATGAAATCACGACGTCTTACATGGGCTCAAATGGAGACGAAAGGTTATTTTCCATCGTGGTTGGGAAAGAGACGTTGGGAAGACCGAAACCTCATTAGGAGGACAATATTATAATGGATCTTCGGGAGGTAGGTGCTCCTGGTGAAAATTGGCTTAATCTTGCTCAGGATAGAATCTAATGTGCGAACGTTTGATATAGTGCGGCGATGAACTTGCGAGCTACGTAAACCATAGAGTTGGGTTTTCTTACTAGTTCTAATTTCATATATTTTACACTGTAAGAAAATGCATCTGTATTCAAGTATAGTGAAATAATATTCACAAGATCAACCCCCTACATATTTATGTTAAAAATGGGGGGAGGGGGGTTAGTAGCAAAACTCAAAGCAGTCTACTGAGGACGAAAATCTGCAGTCAAATGCAAAATGTTTACGATTTATTTGTTAGCTCTAATTGTCGCGTTATAACATGATATTTCTTGTGATTAATATCCTTTAAATAAGATAGGCTATTTATTCTTCGCCACTCCCAGATAGAGAATCATTATAAGCAGCTGTTTAAGGGATATAAAATAGACCATTCCGTTCATATTTATTTATTACAGTCTAATATATATAAAGGAGAATTATGATCAGTATACAATATCTGCCAATTTCCATGACTGTAATACTAGAATAAAATACAATATAGTAACACCGCACGTGAGATTAAACAAATCTCAAAATAGTTATAGATAGACTACACTAAACACCCCCTTCTTTTCCTGTACGCTTCACTTGCTACCAGCATTTATCCGTGAAAAGAATTCTGTAGAGTTGACAAGTATATTAAAAATATGCTTTAAGGGTTGTAGTTTATACAGTGTAAACAAATTTGAAATGTATTTAAGAGATTTTTTTAAAAAATATTATTCATGGTTTTCACTGTCACTACACCACTTCCTCTCTGTGAATAGTTTTCTTCAGAATAGTTGACATACGAGGAGCAATTCGCACGAAAGGCACAAGATGGCACCACACGAGTATGGATTCAATAATCAGCACCGTTATTTCAGTGCTTTTTGGATATAATTTGTTAAAGGCAATACTTCATACGATTTTCTTCTTTGGTTGTGGTATATGTCATACCATTGGTTGAAGATGGTGCACACAAAAGTTTCAGGTATTGTCATAAAATATGTACACTCGAATTCAGAAAAAATGTCGGACGGATAATTTTTCTGTTTGAAATTAGCACAAGGTGGCAACACTAAATTAGTATATACAGCAATCACAACATGTGGAAAGTTAACTTGGTTCGTTCCTGCTATATTGTACAGCTTGTTCGACTTAGAAATTATTTTTCTATGAATCTGAGTATCGGTCATTTTCTATGAATCTGAGTTTGTTGGAATTTTAAAGCCAGGTAACACTTTGCAAACTTGGCATTGCAAGTTTGCAACAATATTGGTATTGCAAGTCTGCAAACTTGCTACACGCTTGCAGCAAAATTGCTAGTTGACAAGGAATAAATTTGCTACAAGCTTGTGACGTCAAAGTTGCTACAAACCTGTGTTGCAAAAACTTGACGAAAGGTTGTATACATATTTAGCCGGACTTCGTCCATTGCTTTCGTGATTATATATTCACTAGTATATAAATTATGCAACTATCTGCAGTGGGGTTCGATTCGAACCTAGAATTTTCATACTTGTTTGCTGTCCGTCACTATAACCACTACGCTATCGTTTACCGCCCATACAATTCATTTTATCTTTATCGTTAACTACACTATCGCGGCACTCCTAACTTCTACTTTACTAATACTTTTATGTTACGAAGACTTAATGAAGTAAAGGCATGCCGCGACTTCAATTCAACACTGATATAGCTGATGTAATCCTGCTTCCTTGATTTTTATACAAGCAAGCCTCCTCAGGAAAATCACAATGATGTATATACTTTAGTGCTCGGGTGGATATTGCGTTTTGATCTTTGTATTGCGTACCATAAAAGAAAAGAAACGTTATCTAACCTGGATTGTTTAACTTAATTTCGTGAAATGCGTATAATTTTGAAAATCGTGTAAAATGTTGAAAAATAAAAAAGGAAGGAAAGTGGAGTAAATATTTAAAAGTACAGTATGCGGCAAAACAAATAGTACTGAACCGACGACCACGCTCCGAAATCAAGGTAGGTCAACAGAACATGCGAAGTGGCTACAGAAACATGTACCTAAGTGCATCAGTACAACAAGTATTCAAAATGTCCACCCTCACATCTCACGCAGTGCTCATAACGATCTTGCAAATTGTTTAACATATTGATGAGCACAGGTTGCAGCTACGAGAAGAAAAAGGCCTTACCTTTTCCCGTAATTCGGAAACACTAGTATAGGTGGGTCATCCGACTATAAAACTCACCATGACCAACGTGTAGACATCGCGGGCCTTAAGATACGGGGAGTGGGAAAGGCACTCCGTTTAACCGGAAATAGTGCTCCACGATAAATACCCTCTTCTCTGCTGTAAGGACCATTATCACCACACTACCTGCACTCTTCGCTAACCTAACCTCTCAGTACAACCAAAGACTACAGAAAGTGTCACGAGCAGTTCCCACAACGCACATGCTTGCGAGACATGCGCACATTTCACTACTGTTTGTTTTCCCGCATACTGTATGAACAAAATGAAGTAAAGTTGTTAAAAAGAATATATTATTTTATTAAACCTCGGTTTTTCAGTTAGTAATAATCACATTGTCATAACGCCAATCCGAGAATTAGTTACTTACAAGCACTTTGCTACCGTAATTATCCTTCCTGTAGCTAAGCAGATTACTAACATGTCATGAATGTTTTCACAATTTGATGCGGCAAGTTTGTCAGTGTCAAATTTGGCACAACTCTGCTGCAAACTTGATAAGCCATAGTAGTTGTGACAGTAAACAACAATCAAGGCTCATACGGCATGTTTGTCATCATCAATTTTTCTACAACTCTGCATCAAACTTTGTGCGTGAAGTTTATCACTGTAAGGCAAATCAAGGCTAGTCCAAACTTGCTCTAAACTTCCGTGCTATCTGGGCGAGATCTTCATTCATTAGACTTAATTTGAGTTCTGGTTCAACATCCTTAATCATCAGTCATTGATTATTTTATCAAAAGCTACAATTTGCTCCAGACAATTTTCGCCACCAACCACCTGATGTTGCAACATTTGCTGTGCCTTGTTTACATGAGTCTTATTTTTGTGCATCTGTCAAGCCATGAGGAACTCATGTGATGGACACTTTCCATGTCTTCAAATACTCAATTAACATTCGAAAAACAGATGAAATCGATATTCTTGTACCTGTTGCAATTTCCTCACAAGTGATTTGGTGGTCCACATCGATGACACTTGGACAGCAAGCAGAACACATTTTTACCAATTCAACGAAGGGCATCAGAAACGCATCTCTGATTGGTTGCTGAGCGGAAGTGACACGTTAGAAGATAAAAGATACGTAGGAAATCACGTGGTTTCAAATTAGAGTATCACGTAGGGCGATTAAAGTCAAATGCTATTTAAATATTGAATAACACTTAATACAAATTATATTTTACTCATTTGTATGATAATGTAACAGGTCTACAGAGTATTAACTAAAGGAATATCCCAAATAGTCATAGAAGAATGTATTATCCTCAGAAAATTCTTACTGTTTGGGACATATCTTAGTCTCTTTTAACTTTTCCTAATCAGCAAGGTAGGCCTTACTTTAACGCATCCATCCTGACTTTTCTTTTATTCTGAATGCTCATACATCAACCAGAAAACACGATTCCAGTCTGTTCACTGTTTGCATAGCATAAACTTCCTCAGCCAGACAAATTGCACCAGTCCCCTTCCCTAGTACTCACTCCCTGGCCACTTTTGCCACTAGTCCACAAGGCAGTGTAAGGGATGATTTTCATGAGAGCTTGCGTTGCTTACGATCTGGGTGAGTATCCAATTGAAACACGTTTTTCAATTGGCTATTCACCCAATTCACAAACAAAACAAGCAACACAAACTTTCATGAAAATCAGCCCTAATTCCTAAATTGTACACTGTATCTCTCTCTCGTTTCATGCACAATTCATAACGTTTATATACTGTACATACATTTATGTGTGTATCTATATATGTGTGAGAATCTATCGTGTTTATTTTATTTTCTACTCCAACTGACAAATAGGAAAAAAAAATCAGATACTTTCCTTTCGATTCACTTTCGTCATTTGTTAATAGTTTGACCTTGCAACGATGAAAGGTACAAATCAGATCACCTTAACCTGTCACTCTGATAACGATTCTAAGATATATAACATGTGCGTGTCAGTACAATAAAGCTGCACCCATAGATCTTTCTTTAAACAAAAAAAATATATAAAATTATGATCGTTATTACATTCCAGTTTGATTTTGATTGCGGCAATTTAAAGAAGGTCACGATCAGAGTTTCCTGTACCACTGACGTTTCTCTAATAGCTTGTTTTGTGATACGTTACCTGAAACTGTCTACTGTGTTTAATACTATTGTTCAGTACTGAATACTTGTAGTTTCTCTTATCTATGCTACTTTACTTATATTACGAAAGATGACATGTTATTTTTGAAGTAGGAAAGTGGGGGAATCGGGCCCAATTGGGTAATGCCGCCCATCAAAATGCCCGGAAAGTACGAACGTAGAATTAACCCTTATAGTGTCATATCCTAGAGCTGTGAGTGGGTATTCAACACGGAGAGAAATACATTCACGCTCTTTCTGGTCTTTTATGTGGAGGAAAGGGCTACTGCGTTATAATTCGAATATGATCTTGTTGTCAAAGTAAGTATAAGTAATAACTATTTTCTGTATTATATATTGTTGTTGTTGAACGTATTGATATCGAGAGAGTCAATTGTTTATTAATTTCTTAACTTCTCAAAAGTGTAAGGTGAAAACGGTAATTTGTTAACACTATGATAGAGGGGGTATTGCCGCCCACTGTAGGCGTTATTTCCCCAAGGCAGACGACAATGCCTGACAATGTACACAAACGCACTCTTTCCTTTTTGTTTACTTTCGATAATCTCAATAGTAGTTACATTGATAAAAAAAAAACAAGTTTGTTACACTGCAGTGATATTTAACATCCGATAATTACGCATCATGGAAACTACTTGAAGTTTCAGCGTTAAAAGTACATTTGCCACAGTGTTGTACACACAACATTGCCTCTAATTCCTGTAATTGGCCTAAATAATTAGTTACACTCTTAAAATAATACCTCCTTGTGTATCATGTGCAAGGATCGTAATTTGAACGTAATCCACTAACATGGGCGCCATTACCCGAACACAGATGGTGCTATTCAAAAACGTATATACTGATTTCTGTGCATTGTTTTCAACAGAAGATCTTCGTGGTATTTGTTAACTAGACTATGCCCTACAAATCCATGTTTAATTTATTACAAAACCATAGAAAAGTACGGAGATATTA
The DNA here is from genome assembly GCA_022664845.1 of Lepisma saccharinum. Lineage (NCBI taxonomy): Eukaryota > Metazoa > Arthropoda > Insecta > Zygentoma > Lepismatidae > Lepisma > Lepisma saccharinum. The sequence continues at coordinate 7,153 of JAGDQP010033470.1, read as the reverse complement.
AACATTTTCCTTAAGTGGGCGGCAATCCCCCACTTTCCTGTACAGTTTCCCAAAGTTGAGCCAAAAAAAAAAACGTTATACTAAGCTATACTCTTAGTATAATGTTTTTGAGTTGAGCTGCTAGTATTCTGCGATTCGCGGTTTTAAAGTTTTAAGACTCAGAGGTTAGTGCGAACATATTAGGTCATTTGGTTCATGTACAAGCAACCACTTCGAATTTAACATAAATTAAGTTCGATTCATTAGGTTGCCTTTCTCGGTTATCAGTTCAATTATTTAAAATATTGTACCCAATTTCATAATATATTTGCCAGAATCGTTTAATAAGTGACAAAATGACAGATTAGCTTAATGATAGTAATTTAGTTAGCTAAATGTAAGTAATTTTTTAACTTTGTTCTTACGTTACTTAAAGTAAGGTTAGTTTAAGTCAGATCAGGGTAGATTCTTGTGTTATCACCGAACGCCATAGCTCAGTTGGTAGAGCGTTAATTCCATCTTCGGGAGGACTTGGGTTCGATACCAGTGATCGTCCTGTGTTTTTCCAAGGATTCTCGTGTCACACCAGGCAAATGCCGAGATTATACTTCAACTTAGTTCCTGGCCGACTCATTCCCCCATGCTTTCCCCTACCCTATCCCGACCTGAGTTACATATGCCTAAAGGCCATAAACATTTAAAAAGTAAAGAAAAATTATTGTGCTATGGGAGTGTCAGTGAAGTTATCACCTGTTATTCTGAAAATTTAGAATAGTTAAGAAATATAAGCCTGTTGAAAATTAGGTTAATCCAACTAAAGACGTCAGGGATTTGTAAAGTAAAATGTGAATATGATGGCTACCATGTTGGACAAAGAGATCGTAGTTGAATGTGGGTAGAAAGAACACATTTTAGAGTTTTAAAAGTACGGATATACAAATAAGTCAACAGTAGCACAATATTCATCTGTGGGTATTACTTTAGCTTACGTCGGGCGTGATTATTCCGAACGAAATAATCATGGGTTCATAAATCGGAATTATGGTAGTGTTACGTTATAGTGACATATTTATTTCCATATCACCATTGATGTTTTGCTACGAAAATCAGATACAGTGTGTCGAGTAAGTAGCGAACGAAGATGGGTTAGAAAAAGCCAGGTTAGATTTTTTTATAATTATACGCGATGCACAACACCTTTATCAGATACAAACTGTGACTGTTCCATTTATGGTTCCAAATGGATCGCCAGACGTATACTAAATTATTTTTTTTAGGAGTTCGGGACGGGCGTAAGCCATAGTACTGTTACCGCCCATAAAATCCATTTTATCTTATCATATTTGAGGAATTAGAGAGCAGACAAGATTCATTTTGGAATTTCTAAGTCCTATTTCCTTATAATATACTTGGCAGGAAGACCTTAGCCAAATATGTCAGAAAACCACAAATAAATTTAACTTCTCAATTCGCTAACATTATGCATACCAGGTTTTGGCGACGTCATCTTATTCCATACAGCGCCTTATCTTCCTGGTGTTGTAAGTGTTCTGACGTCACTAGGCATATAAACCCTGTTTCGAATATGCGTATCGGACATTTTCGAGACACATCTACTATACCACCAGGATATTGATGGTTTTGCATTTCTCAGTTTTTATAACTGAAATAAGGAAAACAAAAAAAGAGGAACCCGAATACAAAATTTAAAAAACGCTACTAAGTGATACAATTAAAAAAAATTAATGAAGGAAGTTACGTAAATCTGAGTAATTATGAAATGATGTTCACAGATGGGTAATTATATGCTGTCTTCAGCTGTTTCACCATTCTGTGGGTGCAGGTGAGGCAGGATAATTCATGTATGTGTGTGTGTGTTAGACTTGGAAGCTCCACCTATGCAGTGACCTTGGAGCATGTTAAAAGTTTCCTCCACGACATTAAAGGCGAGGTAGTTTTGCGCAACACCTCGTGGGCGAAAAGAGGAGGAGGAAAAATGCTCTATTGTATAAAGAAAATTGCACTAAACAGAATGGCAGCAGGATCACGTACTGTTTGAAGAGCATTTTGGGAAAGATGGCTTCGGTTTCTTTTCTTCTACTGTGATATCAGATAGTGCCGGATTAAGCTATTTGGGGGCCCTGTATAATTGACTCTGTTGGGGCACCTGTTCTTTATTTCCTGTGGTCGTTACTACTTGCATAGATTACTGATTTTCCTTTGGCGGAGACCCTGAAACAGTGGGGACCCCCTTCCCTCTTTAATCCAGCTTTGGACAAGTTATATTTTCCCTTCTTTTAAGTTTGCTTTCCAATATGAGTTCGATTACAAAGAAAAGAAAATACTCCAAGTACCCTATTGATGAATAGTTATTCGAAATTGAAATGATCTGCTTCGAGAAAAAAAAAAATCTATATATGAGCTAAATTTCGCTGCCAACGCATTTTCTACTTCTGAACGCACTCTTTGTAGTCATTCTTCAGAATTGCGTCTGCGAATTTCTTTCGGTCTCTTCAACGATTTGAAAACGGTGTCCTTATAATGAACACTTTGGTTCTCTACTTTAGATAATATTACCCATGGACGTAAGAATATAATAGGACTAGTAACAAGCAATTCACTCAATGTTATAAAAATGGGATGGCTGAGAGTGTAGTTTGTCATTCCAACATGGCGGATCGCGCATACTTCCTGGAAAGGGAGCCGACGATATTGTGAATGTGCAAATACGTTTTAATTATCTAAATTTGTCCTTAACTACTAATTATTATACAATAAGTGTTATTGCAATACACTTCCTTCTCAAGAGCAGTGATCATTCAAATCTTGAAACCTGATATTATTTCACTATTATTATTGAAGAAAAAACTTATAAATATTGCTTACCTGTTTATCCTCACACGTACCTCTTGGTCGGCTTCATCAGACGCAGCCTTCACATACCTTAAATTATTTTACATAAATTTAAAATTTGTAATTAAAAGTGGCTCAATTGACATTACTTATTATGGCCAGTTGCAATGTATTGGTCAATTCAACATGGCGGCAAGGCGTACTTCCGGCCCATAAATTTTGGCTTGTTACTAGTCCTATTATATTCTTACGTCCATGTTATTACCTAAGAAATTTGGTTCAGTTACTGGCAAAGGAACTTCTGAACTTAACACTTCGCCCTCTTTCTGGTCTTTAGTAATAATGGAAATTTTTTCTTCTGTTAATGAATTGAATTGAATTTTAAGGTCTTTAGGCAACTTTGGCTCAGGCTGGATGGATGATGATGAGATGAAATGGTGGAATGAAGAAAGTGGGAGAAAACGGGAGAACCCCAAGAAAACCCACGCACACGATGTTTGTCCACCACAAAGCCCATATGGCATGAGCAGGGCTCGATCCGACGACCCTTAGCACCAGAGGTGAGCACTCTACCAATTGAGCCACCGCGGCCCCATTTTTTGGTAAAGCGTCGTTGGTAGAGTCATTTATTATTCGTCTGTGTAGTACATACAGGTCGTGACCTGTGATACATAAGACTCATCAGTGTCTCTATACATGAGACAGGATATAATTAATTTTAAAAATTGTGTACAATTGACATAACTATAAATGATTACATAACGAACCATCACTCAAATAATCATTAACAGCATAATAACCCATATTTACCAATAAACATAATAGGTTAGATTTAAATCTCTGTATATTTTCAATACCTTTCAGATAATTTATTGTATTAATACAATCTGGTACGCAAAGAGTAAAAACACTAGATTGAGTAGTTGCGAAATTTTGTCTTTATACAATTAATATAAATGTCCATATCGCCGTGTATAATAATTGTACATTTATCGTAAATAAGTGACTATTTTTCTTCATAAATATTACGCACTTATAAATATGTAGGCATGGTACTTCTGAAAGTATTTACACTAACATGTGATAGACCCCAAAATATTATTCCAAAGCTAATAAGAGCATAGAATTTTGCGTAATACAATGAGATGTGCTTGTAATCTATATAATAATGATGCAGACACTATTCAGTTTTTTTTTTTTTTAAGTTCAGGAATGTGATCATCCCATTTTAAATTTTCTTTATGGTTACACCTAATAATTTACTTTTAGAAGAGTATTTCAAACTTAAATAATTTACTCTTATGGGGGGAAACAAACAGTCGGTGAGAAAGATGAAAATATGAGTTTTGAATATTTATATTCAGATGGTTTAATGTAGCCCATTCTGTTAATCTCGAAATCATTAATTTTATTTTCTGCTTCCTGATGAGTGTTGCCAGTTACTGAAATATTTACATCATCGGCATACAAAGCTACATTTTTTGAATCGATGAATTGAGACAAATTATTTATGTACAAAAGAAATAACATAGGTCCTAAAATGGAACCCTGATGAAGGAAACGAAGATTCAGCAATACGATTTATACATAATTTGTTAATGTAAACATTATTTTTTAAAATTAAAATAGCTACAAAGTTCCCTAGCAAAGAGCAAAATAAGAAGATTGGTGTGAGAAAAGAATTGAATATTTAAGGCTCAATCCAAGTAGGTTTTCCCACCTTTTTCGTGTTACGTCAATTATTCAAATTTCAGTAGAGGAAAACAGAAATTAACTTTCACGGACCAAAGTTCGTTTCGTCCGTCAATAATGAATACAATTAGTTTTAATTAAATGCTATTAGTTACTGCAGAATTGTGTGCAGACATTTTTGGGATATTATTCTGTCCCAAAAGTGTCTGCACACAATCCTGAGTTTACTATTAATATTTTATTAAAACTAATTCTACTCATTTATTGAAGTAAAAAACAAACTTTGGTTCCGTGAACGTTAATTTCTGTTTTCCTCCACTGAAATTTGAATAATTGACGTAAAACAAAAAAGGCGGGAAAATCTACTTGGATTGAGCCTTAACAAAAGAAACAGAGCAGTCATTGTTTAATTTCTAGTTGATTGTTTAACGTTTAATTTTTCCTTACTTTGTTGATGGGATGGATGACATAATTTGTGTTCATGGCTAGAATACTCTTTTTGCTGAATATGAATGTGTCGGGTCAAGATGGAATAATTATGTACACCATCTTTATTTGCCTTATTTAGCTGTTTATTCAATGTTCACCAAATACTAACCTTAGTTATTAAATTTGCAAACGATTTTTTGTCACTCGATCAATATATTGATCAAATATGGTTCTAGCTTAGTGGTTACAGTGTCGTTCAAACCTCAAACCACATACATTAATATCTAGTTGCGTACATATATGGAGCAGAAGTCTATTTCTATCAGAAGTTTTGCAATACTATTTTCATTACAATACCAAAAACAAAAAGGAAAACAGAAAAACATTCTTATCCTTATTCTCCGCAGATATCTTTTTGCAAAAAAAAATAAAAATAAAAGTACTTCCCTGTAATTGATATTTGTTAGTGTGAAACGGGAGCATCCGCGACGAGAGGCGGAAGGGGCGGGGGAGAAGGGGGCGTGGTCTTTTGGCGCGCGTGACAGAAGTGACTAGGTTATGATTTCTTCTCGATTGCGGGAATCCCTTTTGTGGTGTCGTGGGAAAACACGACGAGAATCGGTGAAAATCGTGCTCCAAAGAAGAGTGGGTTCGTGGGGCACTCTCTACTCTCTCGGCCAGTTCAACGAACCAGAGACGCCGCTTTGGGAATAAAACAACGTCGGTGTGGTTTGTCTCAGAATTATTTTCTTTTTCTTCTTCTTCTTCTTTGCTTCCCGTACAATTAAATAGACTATTGTCGCTATGAAGTAAAATATGTTTAAAAAAAACTCTGTCAAGGCTTAAAACGCTGTTTTAATTTTTTATAAAAATATATCTTCTTGTTTGGATTGCGACATTTATATAGATAATAATTCATATCCATATTCAATCCACTACTGGATGAGACTTCTCCTGGAGGGAGAAGTTGGTCTACAGCTCCTACGCTGACCAGACGTTTTGGGGCTCTTGGGAGAGGAGAGCCGAAGCTCTCAACTGGGATCCGCCACTGTCTTTTATTCACAGTAGCCTCCAAATTGCACCACGGTGCTGGATGGTCACCATTCCAGACCGTCTCGCTTTGAAAAAGAAAAATCCCTTGGCAGATCGAACCCGGAACCCCACGATCAGCAGTCAGCGATGGTAACCACTAGATCAGCGGGGCAGTATATAATTTATTTTCTTGTGGGAAATTAAAGATTGTATTGCGGTGGTTTCCAATATTTTCCAAATTACAGACTCGCTGAAACCAACGGTGATTCATTGCGGTCCCTCGATGCAACCAATTACACGTGGTGGAAGAAACAGACAAAATAAATAAATAAACGTACACATTATAGGACAGTGTGAGTTATTTATTCCACCGCTCAGTTTTTCATACATATTTAAAAAAATAAAAATCAGAGGATTAATATGAGAGATCATTGTTTTAAAATTAAACAGTTGTTAAATTAGACAACGATGAAAGATATCCAAATGTGTG
>JAGDQP010033469.1:0-20642 GCA_022664845.1 Lepisma saccharinum | reverse complement strand
TAAGTGCTCAATATGTTCACAGTATGTTCCAGTTTTACCAAATTCGTTAAGCACGCACCCGGGCTGCACTTATCTCAAATGTTGCTGCTAGATATAGCGTTTGAAAGTTTGAGCTAGGGCTGTCAAAATTATCGATATATCGAAATCGAAATTGGTATTTTCGAATACCGTAAGTGCGGTATCACCCATACCGACATATCAATATACCGAAACACCTAAATATCGATATACCAAACAAACAGTATCAATATACAGGGTGTTTAAACAAAACGGGAAATTTTGAAAATTAACTAATTTCATGAAAAAAATAGATAAATTATTTATCGCATTTAATAGTAAAAATAATGCCACTTGAGAATACATACAGTATAATTTATTTTTTGAAGGTGATCTCTTGCTGGTGAGCTCCTCCTCTACGCAAACATTTGTTAACAAACAAAATTTTAGATACTGGGCACAAGAGCTACACCAGCGTCCATTGCACAGCAACAAAGTTACTGTATAGTGTGCTATGTCATCATACGGTGTGATGAACCCTTATTTTTTTGAGGACGAGACTGGCCATGCGATTACAGTCACATCGAATGGTTACGTCGCCATGCTTGAAACCTTTGTTGTGCAACAACTACAGAGATTTCCACACATTATTGACACAGCCTGGTGTCAACAAGATGGATCAACGTCCCACACAGCACGAATATCGATGGCTGCTGTACGCCAATTGTTTGGGGAACGTGTAATTTCGAAAAAATGGTGACATTTAATGGCCTCCCAGATCCCTGTTTGTCAGCTTGTGATTTCGTTTTGTGGGGTCATCTTAAAAGCAAAGTGTCCCTTAGTCGAATGCTACAATGGAAGACTTGAAAGCCAAAATCCGAGCAGCAATTGTCCAAATTCCAGTTGAGATGTTTCGTCAAACCATGAACTATGTAACGAAGAGACTGCAGGAATGTTTGCGTAGAGGAGGAGCTCACCTGCAAGAGGTCATCTTCAAAAAATAAATTATATTGTATATATTCTCAATTGCCATTATGTTTACTATTAAATGCGATAAATATTTTTTTCATGAACTTATTTAATTTTCAAAATTTCCCGTTTTTTTTAATCATCCTGTACTTAACAATATCGGGGTAACATCTCTGGTCCCGGTCACTCCTGAAAGACACTGTTCAAACGCAAAGGACTTTGTTCTCCGAGGAAGGAGGCCTAAATCGGGTAACCGTGTTGCAATTTTTCTTTTGACAGTACAACAGTGTATGGGGATTTCAACGTCCAGTTCTGTTGGTTAAATTAATGTTACGTTGCTCCGCTTGTGATTAGATTATTTATATTGTCTGTGATGAGCTTTTTTTAAAAGTCACATTTGTATTGTGAAATATTTTTTTCGAAATACTCACGTGAAGTAAGGAAGAATAGGGCGAGGAGGACACCTAAAGCATATTTTTGTCATAATTCTTGTTCTAATGACGGGATGGTAACAAAAAATTCCGTCATAAAGCACAAACCCTTAGTCACAAAAATAACCTCAATTTGGACATTAAAGCAATATTGGAACACTGATGAAAAAAATTAGAGGCTGCTAGTTGTCCTTTGTACCCCGTAGGTGTGGTATAATGGTCCATATATATGGTATAACGGGAAATCCATGTTAGAAAACATGTTTGAAACAGCTGTTTTCCTTTTAACAAATGCATACCAAAGAGAGGGGTCCGAGCCGGGTCCCAGCTTGGATTTTTGTTAATAGCCCCTGTACCTTTCAGAGTTATGATTTGAAATGATGTGACTTTTACAATATATCCATTATGGACATAGCACAATAAAAGTTTCTCCTCTCCATCAACAAATAAGAGAACCAAAAAATATTTTCCTTACCTAACCGTAAATTCCTTAGCACAAATCTTCCCTTTGCCGTAAACGTGAAGCTCCTTTGTTGCTTTTATTTCAGGCTTCCGGTAGATGGCAGACAGACTGTTTTTGGTAAATTCTACTGTGTAGCAGTTTATATAATTTGTCAAGATCGTTAGATATCTTAGAAGAAGGCAAGTACTTTGCATTGTTCAATGAAATTCCACAGTATATTGCATTGTGATGGGACAGTTTAATGCAGCGGAAACTTGTTTTTTGCTCCCATCTTAATAACATTGCTAATCATAAACTTTTCAAATATGTATTTTAAGAAACGCCAAGAAGTGTTACGTGTTTTATGTGAGTAAATACTATTATAAACCCGTTCAAACTCTGAACGGTTTGAGGATGAAGTAAGTGTAGTATATGACAACTACTAACTTATTTTGTAAGTTATTCATTTATAGTCCAAGAAAATAATTTTTATATTTAAACATAATTCTTTCTGAATACTTTTGAAGCTCTTTTGAATGAAGAAAAATGTTAAGAATGTCACCTTATTCTTTTATTTAGATAAAAGTTACTTACAATCCTTAGATCTTTATATTTCGCTTCAATGCTTCAGTCAATATTTTCCTATTTACTCCATTGAAATCCTTTACAATAAGCAAATTATACGTATAATTTCTTACATGTTTTCTACGTACATATCTCTTATTTGTTTTTAGTTAACCAATAGCGTTTCGTGTTTATTTCTCTTTGAGCAATTCTTCTGTTTAATACTCTTAGAAGAATCTTGCCTAAGAGTTCTATTAGGTTCATGCTTAATTAATCTTGAAATATCCTTCCATTATTATTCTTTTCCAATGGATTCATCATAATTGTTAAGAACATCTATCCTTTGTCCTCCTGATTCATGAATTTCATTACACAATCGCTCTTGTGCTGCACCGAAATTAACATTTACGTTTTCTTTTCAGTTTCGCCCTAGAACCGAAAAACATCATGTTATTATTTTCGAATCTTTAACAAATGATGATTTGAAGCGGAGACATTTTGTTTGTGCTCCTTTGCGTAGTACTGCATAATTATCATGATGACTTCAAATGATAGCAGACCTTGTGACATCGTTGATTCTAGCGAAACATCCATAAATGTAAAGAAAGAAGGTTTTGAAGCTTCTAATAAGGCAAGATTATAATTATTCTAAATTTATCTATTTTTTCGTTAGAGGTTTTTTTGACACTAGAATATTAATTCTATTTCTATTCTGCATTGTTTTTATTCATTTCATTTTTGCGTGAATTATATTGTACTAAAGCGATAACCTTTTCACGTACTGCAACTTCTCTACCTCCACAACAAAGAAAGTAGATGTGTTAGGAATATTAAATCTTAGAATTGTTGCACTTTAATAAAATCTCAATAGTAACGATATACGCTGATAATTTTGATTCTCCTCTAAATCAATTTTAAAGTTACTCGAAAGGGTTACTATCGTAATAATAGTTGTGTTATTAGTTGTGTAATCTTTCTAATTCTTATTCTTTGTCGCGAAACCTTTTTCTCGCTTTGAACCACCAAGAGCCACGATAAGAGCCAGGTAAGAACTATTGTTTTTGTATTCTGTTTCCTTGTTTTTCTTAACCAGAAATAACCTTACTAGTGACCTGCTCAATAGCAGTTTTACTTTCTTGCCATGTACCCTCAGGCGTATTTGGTCGCCAAGATGTTCACAAGTGAAAATTAGCAATTGCTTAGGATAAAAGGTCCCTGGTTCTATTCGGTTACAGAAAGAAACTCTGGTTTTGCCTGCTGTAAGGTAAACATACCGGGAATTCAAACAATGTATCACTATCGATGATTAGTCTTGCATTAGTAGGCTCTTGAGAAGATATAATTAGACACCTCAGTGAACAAGTTTCATCACTGGCTCTAAATTGTTAAACATAATTATGTAAACACAAAAAAGGTGCGAGAGCACACTTTGGTCATTGAATTACGAGAAGTATGGTGCCTCTGAAAAACTATGCTTCAATTGAAAATCTTTCCTGATAATATTTTGTTAACAAGCTAGAAAAATTCTATATCTTAGGATCAAAAGAGCGAACTGAATAATAATAATAATATAAATTTTAATTATAATGTTTCTAACTAATAAACTTGATTTATTTCGTGGTGTCCATGTTCTAGAATATCAATCATTGATAAAATTTGACAATGTATATAATACCCTAAGAGCCTTCAAATGGCTTGCTTAAGGCTCAGCGCAAAAATGTGTAAATTCTCACTTATGAGAAAATAGTGTAACTATTACCACACAAACCAACGTACATGGTTTTCAACATTGTTTTTATTCTGGCATCCGCTTACCATGGTACGTAAGGTCATGGACTGCGTATCGCGTCATATCTTTCTACTGTTATGGTTGATGCTAACATGGTAATTCGACGGCCGGATAAAAGTTTTCAAGGGTTTCCTTAACCTTCGCCGGCGAATGCGTGTATGGCACTTTAAATCCTGCTCGCTGTATTCCCCATCATCTCCCCTACCCTATCCGACCTAAACCTAGAGGGTATAAATGAATTCGAATTTGAATAAAATTGTTAACATAGAAATGCGAATACACCGATAAGACCAACATTTCATTTATCGTCAAGCTTATCGAAAACTGTGTGAAAGAAATGAATGTATCATGCATCGTTACATTTTTATCACTTATTCAATTAAAGCAATGAATCATTGTTTACACCCGCGCCTTCCGTGGCCTCATCCTATTATTTTAATATATGATACTTATTAAAATGATACAAAGATATTAAAAAAGAGATGAATTTTTAAAACTCCTACTTTGTGTTTATTCATCACAATCTGGCGGGGCAACAAATCTCGCTCGTACAATAACTGAAAAGTCTATACAAATGTCAGTTCTTACATTGTCAATTAGTTTAGAAGTTGTAAGTTACTTTCAGTGATACATTTGAATGTATGCTTTTAATTAATGAAATAATAACTATAATAATAAGATGAACAAGAAACATATCTATAAACGGGAGTATAGACCTTATAGCAATTACAAAATGAAGGAAATTTAAGCCAGTAAACAATAATATATGTGAGCCTGGTAAAGGGTGTTTCATTTCTTCTGTTGAAGACAATATGGCAACAATGTAATGCTTTCAGGGTCATGTTGTTTCTTTTCCAGTAGTGATTTTCCTGTAGAATTGAAGCTGAGACACACTGGTTAATTTGCCCTCGTTCACGTGAATTTCAAATTTTAAGCAAGACGGCTAATGAAAGTACCATACGGCAGCAGTGTGTGAAATTTCGTTCTGTTCTTATGGCACGAGAAAATATGTTCTATAGCCACCACGTGATAGCAGTTTTAGATTATCTAAGAAATAATGCGTGTAAAGCTCTCGCAGACGGAAACAAAATCGTAGTATTGGAAAAAAGTTCGATATATAATGTGCCGGTATTTTGGCGCCGCAGGGCCATCGTGAAAATAGTTCGTTCAATAGTACCACACGAGTTGACACTTCAACAACACATACCATTATGAAATGTGCAGTTCTCTTTGAGAAAGGAAAAAAATAGAAAATCTTTACGGTTTGTCATATCTGATAAAAATAGACTTGTGCTAGAGGTGAACATTAACAACACCCTTATTCACGAGAAATGCAAACTTTGTTTGTATACTGTTAGAATCAGTTATCATATTTTTCATTGTCACAAACTAGCACTGACGATGTTTACATGTGGGGCACCCTGCTACGTTCAACAGAGGTAGACCTACTGTAAATAGTTTGCACGAGAGTACACTCTCACACATGAAAAGAAACTATATAATAAGTTAATTCATTGCTGTATGAATCCTGCCCTGTCCCACTACATTCCACAGATTTCTCTGCCACGGATAACTATCTCGTTTTGGCCAAAGAAAATTAAACCCTTCCTTTCCTATACATAATTGAATCTATAATAAATGGAAACGAATAGAATCTAAGGACTAAACTAAATGTCAGACAAACAGCTACTGAGCATCCAGCGCATCTTACAGTTGTGTATTCAAAGTTCAGATTTCGCTCAATCGGCTATTCTGTATTAAATTGTAAGGAATGCTATGTCCTTAGTTTATTGGGTATGTCTGTTTAAATTGAATATTAAAACATTACGCTATGGTTGTAATTATGTGTGGCTATGCACATAATGTTACATAGGAGGAGTTGGTTTTAAGCTGATCAGGAGCACTATAAATCGTAAGTGAATTTAAACACTTGTTAAATTAGCGTATCATTTCAAAAGTTTTGATCTAATATTGACCTCAAAAAGACCTATTAATTTATCGACTACGTGTTTCATTCTAACTCGATTTGGTTATAGTGATAACATTTTGTATTCCAGCAATGCAATTCGAGTGGACCAAATGACAGGAGCAATGTAGATAAATTTGTACAGGAATTAAGCAAAGATGAACTTGATCTCTCAATAGAAATTTTTAAAGAGCTACAAAAGGTTTTAACCAATGACAGTGAAAGTATTGGCGAATTCTCAGAGCATAACATAGACATGAAATTAGAAAAGGGATCTGTGAACTCTGCTTCTGCTTCTCAGGTGAGTTGTTCCAAAGCAGATTTATTATTTGCTGGTCTGGTATACATAGAAGTTGTTTTAAGAGCTGTTATGGAGGGAAGTAGGAAGTAGTGCCTTTGGTTTTGTAAAATATTACTCCAACACAACTCCAAATAATTGTCTACTATTTTACATTAGCCTAACGTTAATATTTATTCTCAACAGATGGTATAGAAACACGTTGTAGTTTTTTAGGTGAATGACCCTGTAATGTTTTTAAAATCTTGGATTATTGTTAATAATTTTATACATGGTAGATCTTATATTGATTTAATATCTAAATCTAAGTGCTTGATTAGGTTTCAAATTTCAGGCAAGCTTATTGATAATTGAAAAGAAGAGAAACGTTTTGAGTTTTATTCAATTGTTTTTATTGGGACATGTTAATGGTATTCATATTCAGAATAGTTTACTATCTCGATTGAGCTGAAATTGGAGTAGCTTGCAAGAATATTTGGTTTTGACGTAATGGAAAGAATTACATGGAAACTAACAAGAGAATATTGAGTTGCTTTGTTGGTTGCATGCGTTCTTATTAGTTTAGCAGGAATAACTAACATTGTATGTCTATGTTGATGAATGCTTATTGGTACTTAAAGAATATCATGTGTGATATTTTTAGTGGATTAGTAATCTTGGATGTAATCTTTTGAAACAGGATCTAAAGAACCTTTAAATAGAATGAAATATAGTAAGATTGAATGTACACGATTGGCATTGGCTTGCCTAGCTCACCTCTGTATTGCGTTTGTTTGTATCATCTTTAATTGGTGTTGAGTTCATAATATGAATTTCCTAAAGTAAACTTACCTATGAAAATTATTGTAGTTGTTTCTTTAGCATTGGTTTGATTGATATAATAATATTTTAACCACATCAGTTTGGCGCAGTTCCAAAGAGTTCAGTAAAGATGACAACAAGGTTACGTTTTGATTTTTTTAAATGAATCAAGGTTAACAAAAGTCATGTTCACAGTAAGTGAAGAGGCTACAACAAGCAGCTCTGAAATGTAATTTCGGAGAACTGATAAATATGTTGGCTTTAGATAAAATTATTCAAGGTGTACAGGAGTTAAATTAAGAAATAATTTGACGAAATATACTAGTTAGTATTAAGTGAGTTTCTATTAATAGGATCCGACACAATCGCTCAGAGTTATTATGTATAGACACTGGCCTGGTTTGCTAAGGCTCTAACCCGATGTCATGATGTATTCATTATATTATGAGGTTGGAAGGAATGGGGCATGCTTGGCCATAATATAAATATAATAACAGACTTATTCAAGAGTTGTTTCTGAGTACGGTTATTTGCTGTTGACTAATGTTAATGTAAATTCCAACTATTACGATACTCCTGGATATATTTTTGATTGAAGTTGTTCTTTTAATAGCAACGAATATATTAACCGTAAAAGATGGAAATTAGCTAATTGTCTCTTTCCATCCGAGGATTGTTACAAATTATTCTCTACAAGCATCAACACAAAAGGTACCGTAACAAGGTGAACTCTCTCTACCTTCGAGCCACCATGGCTTATACACAGACGTTTCTTCCACTGATTATAATCTATTGCGCCATCTTTATTAGGCCAAACAAGGATTCTTCTACTGGCGGTCCGGCATGCCGTTTTCAATATTCCTTCCCGCCACGTAGTTCAGACATTATTTTTCCGAGGCCATCAGGTCTTGTCCGACCGATGATACAGATTAGTGAATGTAGAAACAAGCTACATTTAATAACAGTATTTTTTATTTTTCATCTATTTTACACCGTAAATAATCCATATCTGCCGGACACTTGAATTTGACCAAACCAATATGTTATTGTTTAATAATAGATTACGCAAATAAGATATGATTCCACAATAAAAAGTCTGAATGTAAATTCAAGGTTGTTTAGAAGATTTAAAAGAAAAAAATTATTTAATTTCTGCCGTTGTAAATATTAAATTTCTGTTCTCCAAAATATGTACATAGTGCAAATTTAATGACCATGAAGCATACAATTCTCGTATATATCATTTTGTTCCAAAAATAGATACAATCCAAATTTTATTGAGAACTGTAAACTTATTTTTAGATGTTTTATTCATAAATGGAATTTTAAAAGGAAATTATTATTTTAATTCGTATCAAATAAAATTTAATAAAATGATTGTAGTGATAAATAAATGCTCAGTCTATTTTGACAATCTAGTTTTCACAATGTATATTCAAGTTTAAGTGTTTCCCGTTTTTGTTACTTTCCTATTACCTTATCAATCAGCAATTTTGAGTAATTGTTTTTCTATTATATACAAAACCAGATTTTAACCTTTGAAACAAACATTAAAGAATACAAATGAATGTTACATTCATTTAATTAGAATACATGAGAGCGAATGGACGCTAAGAGGTTCACTACATACTATATGACATAAAGGTATGACACATTTATTGAAGGTATATTGAAGGTTGAAGCCATATTCAGTTTTGTGTGGGAGAAACTTTAGGATTTGTTTCTTTGAAGTTTTAAAGTATTTTATTTTGGCTGAATGCAAAATTTCAGATGCATGTTATTATATAAATATTTATTTAGTTGCATTTTTGTATGTACATAGCGGGGATATTTTGCACCAGAAAATGTAACTGAATTTGAAGGCATGTTAAATTATTATAGTATTACTGTCCTAATACTATGCCTGATAATAACAAAATGGTATAAGGTTAGTCGCTGAAAATACCTGTAATTTTATTACAACTTGGTTTATTTATAATAGTTATATTTTATATTGCAGACATCCAGTTCAAATATATCAGATACTGAGAGAAATGTACATAAAATTAAACAGGAAATAAACTACGACGAAATTGACTTATCGATTGCAATCGTTAATCAGTTACAAAAGGCTTTACTCGACGCCGATGGAATTGAAAAGGTTGGACAATCGTCAAAATGCGATAGAGAAATAAAATCAGAAAACAAATACAAAATCGCATTAAGTGATCCTCTAAAGTGTTTTGAGGAGTTGAAGTCTCCTGCGCAGGTGAGTTGTAAAGTATGTTATTTGTTTGGTACGTAGTTTCCTAAACGCAAATTACTGAGTTTTCTTTTGTCCTACATTTAATTAAAAACTATATTCGTTAGAGACAATGTTCTTGTGTTAGTTAATCGTTCAGGACTGCTTTTAGCTTTCCTTTCCCTGTTTAAGAATTTAGGCAAAGCTGAACAGGACTCAATGGTTCTATAAAATGTTCAATTATGCTACAGTTTATGTATTATATATATTCTAAAACAACAGGGATAGGTGGGGAAGGGAGAAAAAATACGTGCTCTGACTTTTACATCAATGCGGCTGTCAGAAAAGAGATATTGAGGTACGACTTGCGAAAGATTTAAAACAGTGCTTTGGTTAATGCTTGAGGGAATTTGCAAACAGGCCTACATAGTGCATTTATATATATATATATATATATATATATATATATATATATATATATATTCCTGAATAAAGCGTCATCTGGTAACTGGAACATTTTAAAGGCTTTTAAACTTACTATTTTTGGAAATATGTAAATGTGGATTGTCTTTACGTTGTCATTCATATTAAGTTTTCTTCTCAATATTAACGTAAACATGTAATAATTGCATTTCCTACGGCTCTAATTCAATTTGCATATCAAATTCAATAATTTCGGATCACTTCTTAAGGAAAGATAAACCTATTATCTCCTCAAGAGTTCTCCCAGAAGTTTCGTATTACGTTGCAAACGGACTTTCAAAGAAACCTGGCCGTGTAGTTCTTTGGTTTGCCATTGTTGAAAGAAATATGATCTTATCAATGTCCTGCACATACCACCTATCACTGTTTCTCTCTTTTCAGAAGCAAAAACCTATCACTTATCTTTTACTGTCATTTTTGCATCTGACATTTAATACGTTCCAGTGGTATATTTTAGCTATTTTTCTTTCTTCTTTGTGGACTCATGATTTTATATAGGCTATGTGAACATATTTTATATATGTTATACCAAATTATTGATATGTTTTAGAATAGTTTAAAGTTATACAACCCAATTAAGTTATAACTAAAATCAAAAGAGGTGAATACAAGGAGGGTAACAGAAAACTAATTTTCTTTAGGTTATCAAAGATCTCTTTTTACCAAATACTTGATGCATGTTGGTTTAAAACAAGTTAGACCCGCTCTTCCGCTTGTGTTTGCATTTTCGTTTTTGCGGCCATCTTGTTGCCTGCCATTTTCTTCATTGCCGCCACGTTGAAATGTCTACATTCACGTAGTGCAGTAATATGCAACGATTAGAATTCGGGTCTTAAGCCCTCCCTTCTATGGCCACCATTTTGTTTTTTGCCGCCATCCTGAAATGCCTATGACCACGCACCGCCGCAGTAATCGCACCCATTCTCCTACGGTGAGGAAATTGCACAAATACCCATTTTTTTGCCATTTTCGTACATTTTCATTTGCTCTTGCCGGGGACCACCACAAATGAAATATAGTCTATAACCTGCAGATGACTAAAGTCAGTAATCGTGTAAAGAATCACTCGATTCGGGTTCCCCCATTTAGAATAGTAGCACGATCATACTTCGTCCTTTTCCGTTGGGCTCCAATTTCTTTTGGCCACCATCTTGAAATGAAATGGTGCGATTAACAACTTTTGCCGTTCCGGTTCTGTTGTCTGTGTCACTAACTTAGAGTGTGTGCAAAAGCGCATCGCTCTATCTAATGCCATTCGGTGCCACACACACAAATAATATTCGAAGTTTCGAGTATACCCGAAATTTCTGTAATAATAACATTTTCAAAATACCCGAAATTTTGATAATATTAGAACTTTCGATAAGACCCGAAACTTCGATAATACTCGAACTTTCGATAGTTCCCGAAACTTTGATAACACTCGATCTTTCGATAATATCCAAAACTTCGATAGTACTCGAACTTTCGATAATACTCGAAACTTTGATAATACTAGAACTTTCGGAAATACCCGGAACTTCTATAATTTCAAATACTCGAACGGTTTCGAGTAACCTATGACAACTCTAACTTATTAAATCATGAGCAAGTAATTTCATATAACTGTATCTTGTAATATTGATGGTGAAAGAAATGCGGAAGACCATGAACGCATGCTGTAATATGTTCGATTATAGTGCATGAATAAAAAGTTGAAGTAAAAATTTCACTACGTCGCAGAGAAACGGAAATTGAGTATGAAAGTTCCCCAAACAGCACAGGATATCGGGTCAATACTGGGCCAACCTTGATCGATATTTGCTGGTACAGACCCAGAATTGGCCCAATATTCTGTGCTTTTAGAGTCGCTTAAAGCTATATGTTCAGTGTTGAATAGTTATTCACATTTGCCTCGATTGACCGTACAGTTAAAGAAACTTAAACATGGGCGTGTCTTAAGATTTTAGAATAATAAACTCTGAAATGGAATTGCAAGATTCATGTGATTTTAGACTATATATTTTATTACAGCTCGATTTGTTTATAATGACTATATTTTCTATTACAGCTATGCAGTTCAACTGGATCTAATACCTCCAGTAGTGAAGATAATTTTATACACGGATTAAGGCATGACGAAATTGACTTTTCGATTGCAATTGTTAAACAACTACAAAAGGCTTTTGTCGACGCTGTTGGAACTGAAAAGATTGGAGAATCCCGAGACAGTGATCAAGAGATAAAACAAGAAAAGAAATCTGACATTCCACTACCTGACACTATAAACAGTTTGGAGGAGCAGAAGCCTCCTTCGCAGGTGAGTTGTGTTTCATTTTCTTTAGGGAGCTTTCACAGTTGAAGTGAAACTGGACCTTTTCCTTCGAACTATATTTATTCTACAGTTAAGAAATTGTCATGATTTATGTAATCAATATCTTCGATATCTTTGCTTTCAATCGTTAAAGTGGGGGGGCAAGGGAACGAAAGAAGAGTCGGAAAGGGGCAGGGGATGAGCGAGAAAGAGGCGTCGTCGTGTTATTGATACGTGTAACACTTTCCAAAACACATGAGCAGTGTTACAAGGCATGAAATTACTTCGCATATGTATTTCTAATTTTATTCGGTGCCAGACTGCATTTCGTAGTTTATTTTATTTGCTTATTATTACCTTTTCGTTTATTCCTTATTTTGCAATCCCAGCGCCGCGGAACTCTCGAGAGACATGATTGGTACTACGCCAGTGATTTCCTGTTGAAAATCAAAATTGCCTTAATGCTTTTTCGCATAAAATTGGATATTTTTTACATATATTTCTTGTTACATTTGAAAGCTCAACTCAAATTTTATTTGTTTATTTGTGTCCTTTTGGTCCCAGGATCCTCAAATATTATTTCAATTATGTATCACACTTTGTGTTCTCAATTAAACTTTAGTTATGTCGTTCGTTTCCGAGGTGCAATAATATTCTACCCTACAACATAAATTTTGGACTCCTATGTAAATGAGAAATTACATACTTATCTTTTTTGAGTATGCTGAGCATTACGTATGGATTTCTTTTTAAAATCTTACCAGTGTTGTTGATTTCCTGTCATTCTTAAGCCTCCCCACAGGCAAAAGCATAGAGGAATCAAATAGCAGAAACCGGTCGCGGACTCAATCGCCCGTCTTCGTCCTATCCATCGTTCTGGCAGATTTCCATCGAGAAATAGCACGCACGCACGTGAAATTCTCTTTCATGAAAAATTTATAATTGTCTTAAAGTTTGTGAATGAAAGGTGAAACGAGTATCTGTAACATCGACTTATCTTTGGTCAGTGGCAATGCTTTTAAGAATAGCTGATCATTCAAAGTTTAAAAAGCGCATCACCAAACAGAAATTCGTACCTTTGCCTTACCATCAAATAGTATAACAAAAGTTTCAATGCTGATATTTAAGACTTCATGACTCCTTTGCCAGTAATGATTATACCAATAAATGAGAACATTAACAGTCGCATAAAAATGCCAAAATTTGCACCGATAAACAGCTCTCCGGACCCCAAACATCGTAATTAGCCTTACAGGAAAGAAATCAGGTAAGATATGCGTATTTGAGTATCTTAGAAGGATATAGGCAAATTATGTATGTCCATTATCTTTCAGTGGAGTTGCCAGAGAGGGGCACCGGGCACGTGCAACCTCAATGGAAAATGCTTTACTTTTTTGTAGCATTATTTGAACAATTTATGTAAGAAAACGTTTGGATTTGTTTTCGAACCGACCTAATATACGTCTGTGGCGTATTTAGAGAGGGGGGCATTGGGGGACGCTCTCGATCGAGAGAAAAAGCTTTGCTTTATAGCATTATTTAAATCATTTTAATACCAAAAAATCGAGGCTAAATCGATTTTTTCAGAACTAAACTAATTTATCTACAAATCCAAAATTTTGGGGATAACGATATCAAATTTCATAATAAAAAGTAGCATATATGATGCATATAATAAATGTATAGGAAACACTCAGATAGTTGTATAATGACCCCGGTTTATTTCACTTGCGTTAGGTGCTAATGAAAATCCTGGATATGCCACTGTTCTATTGTCTATAATAACCGTTGATAAAAATATTACTCTAATTTGCATTTCGTAAATGTAGAATTTATAATAGAATACGCCTTGCTAAATCTTATTTTATTGAGTGAAATTTAAGTACGTTATCCAATAAGATATGTTACCACTTACACAAATTTATTATATAATAACATTATATAATAACAGAGGAAGAATTGTTAAATATAGCTCTTCTGCTATCTACAGGAAATCTGAATAAACAACAGTATCATAAAATACACATTCACGAAAAAAAAACGAACTTTTATGTTATAAGAATTCAGGGCATGCAATAAAAACTAGATTTGTTACCCTTCTATTTGGTGGGAAGAAAAGTGTTTACGGAGCTATGTCCGGGAAGGACATATCTTAAATGTCACCAAGTTTCAAGTCATAACTCAGAAAATTACAGAAGTTATTAACAAATGCGGTATGCGGCTATAAAATAATATGATTGTCTTGCAGTCAGGAGGTTCCAGGATAGATCATCGGTGCCGACAATCCTGAATGAGGTTTTCTCCTACTTCCCTCAGCTACGCCAGGCAAATGGCATCGAACAATAATATCTAGATAACACGTTTAAACGTATATACACATTTTCGTGGTACATCCGTTATACATTAAGTAATTTCTTATTTAAACGGCGTTGCAAAATGTTACTGTACTGTTTCTCTCTCTCTTAACAAACTCTTAGAGTCATACTCGGCTGAGAGATTATTCACTACTATACTTACTATTATAGTTCTTTTGTCTCTAACTGACAGTTTTCGTATTGCAGATTGACTGTACAACTGGATCGTATACCGGCAATAATGTAGATGGACTTGAAATGAAACTAAGCGATTACGAATTAAAATTGTCAAAAGAAATTTTTGACGAAATAAAAAAGGCTTTAGTCCAAACAGATGGAAATGAATGTGATGGAGAATGTTCAGAGAGTTACAGACATACAAAACAGGAGAAACAGCCCGAGAGTGTACTAGCTCATCCTGGAGAGTTTCTGGAAGATCAAAAGTCGTATATGCTGGTGCGTTATTACAAAACTTATTTAATTCCTACCTCCATGCAATCTGCGTTCAGTTTTCTTTTGTAGGATTTTTTCTTCTTTTGTGGGTTTGAAAGCTCTCTTTCTTGCAAATAGTATTATTTTTTGTCCCGTTCATAAATCTGCGTTTGCCTCCTCATTCTGTTTGTAACACTGATTTTACAGGGGAAAACTTTTTGGTCCGATCAGCAATTTTTTGATAGGACTTCGTATATATATTCGTACCCCGATGCTGATAAAACCTGCAAAGTAATTCGACTGTGTAATATCGCATTTGTGCGCTAGAGAATGTGAAAACTTGGAGCAAGTGGAAGACAGCCTGGGCAGCCGCTGCAACCGCTTTCGTAATTTCGGTTTGAACTAAAAGCCACTCTACCGTGTAACAAACTATTTGGCAGATATAAGCCAATACTTGTCTTCTTCACGAAATCAAGTGAGGCTTATCTACAAAGTAAGTAAAACAGAATGGAGAATCAAAATAGGCAAACAGAGCAACCTTCACAGTCACAGTAAATGGACATGGTGTCAAATGCCACTTTATATTACACTCTTGAAATTATGGTTCTGGAAATGCGGACACCACCCCGAATATAAGATTTTTGTGTGATTAGAATCATTGTTTGGGGGGGGGGTTGAAGGTTGCCCTAATGTGTATTTTGTCCTGTCTGCTTATTGTGATTCTCCCTTGTTTTACTCAGTTTGTGGACAACCCTCACTTACATTTGTGAAGACAAGTACTGATCTATATCTTCCAAACAATTTGTTACACGTTGAAGTGGCTTTGCACTCTTTGTCTGTACTCTTAAGTATGTTCATGTTGATCTTTTTTTAGTAAATTGAAACTGAACGAGAGATTCCAGGGGCTGACTCCCCTTGCTTCACACTTTAACGCCCTCTCATGGACAAACGCGGCCTTACAGAGTCGAATTACTTTTCAGGCATTATCAACATCAGGTTTCTCATATATATATATATATATATATATATATATATATATATATAAATCACAGCCATATTCAATCCACTAGTGGATGAGGTCTCTCCCAGAAGGGAGGAGTTTTATAAATATATTTACTAAGTCTTACCAAAAAATCCGTGTTCGAAACGAAAAACATCCCTTGTTAGAAAGTTCGGAATATGTCTTCTAAATTAAGTACCTATGTGAAGTGATTTGACAATTGCACTGTATATGTCTGTTCGAGAACCTGAAAACGAACTTCAATACCTGTATGTTCCTTGCAATTCGGACCTTGAAGACGTTTCTTTTGTTATATCTGTGCCTGAGAGCTAAACAAACGTAAGTTTAATTTTGGCTAAAATGTTAATATTGCAGTTTTGTATAGCATTCGAAGGTTTCAGATAATCGTTAATCCATACTTGTTATAAACATGTTAATAATGTAAATGAGTTATTTGTTGTTTTAATTTCTATATAAAGGACATTTTTCTTCTTTCTTCTCGAACACAAGGGCTTACACGCTTCTAGCTCTTAGCGAAAGACATGTTTGTAATGTGGTACTTCGGTTATCCTCTTTTTATGCAATGAATTTTCGGAAACCTTAAGTTATCTTTCCTGTAAATAATACATTTATAGGGAGGATGAAAATTAGGGAACAATATTCTAGAGATGAAAAATTTTGAAGTGAACAAGGAGGCGTAATAAATGACGCCATATTTGACAAATAATGAGCTGGCCGTATCAGTTTAAGAAGTAGGGACTCACTATCAAAAACAAATTTGTGTCCTTCCGACGTAGTGCGAACCTAAAAAAAATCATCCCTTTTTCTCCACATCATACTTTTTATTCTCTCGTAGGTGTCGACACACACATAGTGACAAACACACAGTTATGGAACATTCTTTTCGCACACTAAGCAAACTACCCTTAAAAACACATCAGCTATCTTTATGATTTCATCTATTCCTGCGGTTTTATATGCTCTGCACAATTTATTAAAGTAAAGTGTAACACTATGTTTTTTACCTCACTTGTAAGCGGTTTTCCTTTTTTGCTTCATAAGTCGAGAGGGATTATTATCAACCATGGCTGCTACGGAGCTCTTCGTTTTGAAATCAGCTGCATTGGCGCTGATGAGCACGCATGCGCAGTAAAAACCTAAATGTTCAAGTTTGTGCGACTGAAATACGGCCGAATCTAGTATTTAAAAATATATAAATAATGCGTTTATGTATCAAAACCCAGGGGAAATATATATATCTTTACTTCAAATCATTAGTTTTAGAATGCACTATGTTGCGGTCGAATACTGGCGTGATGGGTTTCATAGCCAATCAACGCTCGTCAACCCACGTGGATTTGTTTACCTCTACTTCGAACTAAGGCTTGAAGGACTTTAGATATGTTTTTTGAGGGTCCAAGTACTGTAAAATGTTTACATGTTTTTTGAATGTTTTTATGGTGTAATAAAATGGTATGCAATGCCGATACAAACTGCATAAACTTCCTTCAAATCATGAACCTGAAAATTAAGCTATTTTCGGAGACAAAAGTACAACAATCAGATTGGCATGTCATTGTTCCACCTGTGATCTTTCGAACCTGAAACCTACTGTGGGAGTACACGTGAATTGAAATCTCCTTTTCTCTTTGTTATCACTTGCAACTATTACGAAAAATACCTTATTTCAAATGTTATGTACAGTTACTGGTGTTAAATTAATTAGATATATCCTTAACTAGCAATATTTTCATCAATAATATGATTTGTTGTCGCTAATTTTATCTTTAAATTTTCATTGTTCATATAAATATGTCGAATTCATTTTTCGAGAGATGTAAATTTTTTGTAACTTATAATAGTTCATGTTTAGCTATTTAAATGAGAAATCTTGTGCTCGGTTTTAATTTGACAGCAATGTCTACAGCTTTGATGTAATTCTTTATTTCCTAAATATCTCTTTCAGGGTTGTAGCGGAAAACATAAGGACAATATACTCAGATGTAAAGAGGACAAGAAATTAGATAAATTATCTTCCCACTTATTATCAAATGTGACTTCATACTTCCCAGACTTGATGTTATTGGTTAGAGGAAATAGATCAGAAAATTCTTCGAGTATTTACGAAAATATTGATGGTATTAGTAGTTGTAATATAAAGCAAGTAAACGCCGAAAAAATATCAAATTTTATTCCTTTAGAAGCGCTTTTAAATAATTGCAAGGCATCTGAAGACGCAAGTGTAGACAAACTTTCGGTCACTAAAACATTCTTAACTGAATCCACAACTTGTGGAAGATTGCGACGGAAATTGAGAATCGAGACAGGCAAAAAACACGTTGACAGCAGGACCTCTGCAACTAGATTTGCCATGAACGGTGACTCGAAACGACTCATGATTAGTCACACACCCGAGCAGAGTTTTCGTTGTAAAACATATGGAGCTAAATTTAGCCAGTCCTATAGATTGAAAAGTCACATGAGAATTCACACAGGCGACAGACCTTTTAACTGTAAAATCTGTGGAGCTAAATTTACCCAATCCACTAACTTGAACGACCACATACGAATCCACACAGGTGAAAAACCTTTTGACTGTAAAAGCTGTGGAGCTAAGTTTACCCATCCCTATAGTTTGAAATACCACATGAGGACCCACACAGGCGACAGACCTTTTGAGTGTAAAATATGTGGACATAAATTTACACATTCCAGTAACTTGAAAGAACACATGAGAATCCACACCGGAGAGAGACCTTTTGGCTGTAAAATCTGTGGAGCTAGATTTACTCATTCCAGTAGCTTGAAAAATCACATGAGAATCCACACAGGCGAAAGACCTTTTGAGTGTAAAACCTGCGGATCTAAATTTACCCATTCCTATAGCTTGAAATATCACATGAGGACCCACACAGGCGAGAGACCTTTTGTCTGTAAAAGCTGTGGAGCTAAATTTGCCCAATCTTGCAACATGAAATCCCACATGAGAATACACACAGGCGAGAGACCTTTCGGCTGCAACATTTGTGGAGCTATATTTGCACAATCCAGTACCTTGAAACGACACATGAGAATCCACACAGGCGAGAGAACTTTCGCATGTAAAAAGCTGTGGAGCTAAATTTACCCAATATGGTAGCTTGAAAAGGCACATGAGTAGCCACAGACATCTGTTGACTGTAAAACCTAAGGAACTAAATTTATACAACCCAGTAACTTGAAAGAACACAATAAAATCCACGAAAACACACATAATTTTTGCTACAAAATAAATATAACTAACATACGTGTAGCTTGAAGAGTCTTCTATAAATTCACACTAAGTTATAAATAATTATTTTCGGCTTATATTAATCTAAGGGAAGTAGTGCGCTAAATTCGATGTTCCCTCTGTCTTTAAGTCTCCTTCTACCATGGGGTCTATATGATCCCACGCAAAGTTTAACTTTGATTATCTCTCGCACAGTATTAAATAAAAATTAAAATGAATGTTTGTTTCCTTAAGAACTCCATCTTGGTACATCGTGATTTTTTTAAAGTGCAAAATAACGATATTTTGCTTTCAATATTTACACATTTTACGGTGTAGCTTGTTTCACAACAAAAATATAAAAAATGTGTTCGAAATAAAAGTTGTTGCCTGTTTCATACGCTTTAAAATGATGTACATATCAATATGGTTGAACAAGTATTAGAAAATAGCGCGCCAACAATGCTCTCTACCTCCTATGTGTTCCCTATCCACATTAGGCAATAGTCCTGTCAATAAAGGTTTCGTGCCGAAATTAATTAGCAAAAGCTGAAAGTTTGCCAGTTGTTTCAGCACCATCAGGGGAGTCTTTTGTCAAAAGTCCCCGACTCTTCCCCCAGAGGCGATTCTAGGCCTGGCCCCCCAGTTGTTTGCAGTGATGATAAAATATTATTCTCAATTGTCTTGAAATATTTACTATAATTAATATTTATTTTGCAAGAAGTTTAATGTTATCGATTCTTGACCATGAAGTGTACCATGATAAGCTTCTGTAAACAGGGGGTGGGGGAAGGAGTCACAGTGTATGTTAGAAACTACATTTTCTCGAGTTTTAAACGATTTTTTAATTTCTTAGAACAAGTTTCAAGTAGGTATTTTATTGTGTTTTGGTTATGTAAGACAGTGTTTTTTGTTTTTAAAATCTTTTAGAAGTCTTCACTATCAACAACGTTGTAACAAAGGGAAGACCACATCATCTAAAAATTTAATTTATTGCTTATAGGTAATGCGGTGTTATTTCGAAATTATACCACCAGTAGCTTATACCGAAAACGACAGAACGCTAATCGTTGTCCGACTTACTTCTTACAATAAAAATAATATAGGAAAGTCTAGTCCAACCTACAAATAAAAAGTAGAAATCTTTGTTGCTGTTTTTTAATCATCTTATTTAGGTCTAAATTGGTGTTGAATTATACAAAATATCCAGTGTGCTATTTATAGATTTTTATTAAAACGCATTCGAACGAATAGTGGGAAGACAAAAGAGGAAAGAAAGAATGTAGATTATGGACAGCATCAAACTAGAAACACTTTATATATATATATATATATATATATATATATATATA
>JAGDQP010033468.1:0-20642 GCA_022664845.1 Lepisma saccharinum | reverse complement strand
AATACTGCACACCAAAATCCCGATACAGTCTTTTCAATCTTAAACTGCTTCTGTCTTCCTTTCTTCCAAACTATAAACCAACACCATCAACAAAGCTTCTATTCACACTAACTTTAAAACAACACAAACAATCATAAGGGTTATACAACAATATTTTTTGTGCCCAAACACGGTCATTTTAAAACACTTCTGCGCAACTCATATCTCTAAGCCTTTTATTCCTTTCATCTACGTCACTTCATTTAAATTCGCTACACTCTTCGTCTTAAAAATGATATTCGTAACATCATGATTTCTTATGGGTCTGTTATTACATATAAAGTATACACATTATTTAACCACTACTTGAAAGTACTTCTCCCTTATTTTCTTCCTTAAGGACACCAAGCAGAACAACCATAAATCCAATCCTTTATCCACAAAAGTGTATGCAATTTCTCCAAGTACTCATCATTACTAATTATATATATATATATATAAGCTCCTGCGTAGCCTAGTCGTTAGCGCGCTCGACTTCAGTGCGAGCGGTCCCGGGTTCGATTCCCGGTGGGGCTCAAATATTTCGGTGTTGACCCAGCATCGTAAGGACAATTGGGGAGATGCTGTGAATAAAAGACAGTGGCGATCACAGTGAGAGCTTCGGGTCAGCGTGGGAGCAGTAGACCAACTCCTCCCTTCGGGGAGAGGCCTCGTCCACTAGTGGATTGAATATGGCTGTGATTTATTATTTATATATATATATATATACACAAAAACTTTGACAATGTAATGATATTATCGGAATGGATCTCTAAATTTTTTTTGTAAATTTCCTTACAAGTACAGTAAAGTTTCCCTACACAATTTCTCCCTTAGATTTCTTACAAATGTCAATGCAATTGTGCTAAGCTGTGTCCATAGGACTATCATTATAGCATGCTATACATGTTAGTGGCAATGGCAATTTCCAATGTTCTATGATGCTTATTATTCAATCACAACTAACTTTTTAGTACAACATTCAACATATGTATAGTTTCATCAGCATCTAGGTTCGAGTCTTTTGTTGACCATCTTTATAGAATTTGTTCACTAATTACAATATGTTGTCTCATTATCAGTTGTCCGATAAAATGTAAGCAAAACAAATGCTTTAAACCACATTTGCACAACTCAAATACCGTAAATGTTACATGAATAAGGTATTTAAGTCATTCGCGTTGACAGCAATATCCATCTTTAGATGGGTTCAATAAATATTTTATCTAGCACAAACAACGACGAATTTTCAAAAACTCTTGTTATATTTGCTTAATCTACTAAACATAATGTATCTACATATAACATTTCAGCTCTTTAGCTTAAATGGTATACAAAATGGTTTTTTCGTCCACCATATTTGTTTTAAAATGGCGACTTTTCAAAAATATTCTTACATTTTCGTGATCTACTCGTCAAACTATATCTGTGTACCAAATTTCAGGTTTCTATTTTAAGTGATGTGCAAAATATTTTTTTCGTGCACTATATTTGTATAAAGATGGCGACTTTTCCAAAATATTCTTACATTTTCGTAATTCTTTTGTACTAATGTATGTTTCTACCAAGTTTCGTGTTTCTAGTCCTATCCGATTAGATTGTGTATTATTTCAAAAAATAAATTTGTCCGCCATATTTATTTAAAGATGGCGACTTTTGTACAATTTTCTAATATATTTGTAATTCTTTTGCAGTAGTCAACGCTTTTACCAAGTATCAAGTTTCTAGTTCTAGTCGTTTAGGCTGTGTATGCCTTCAAAAAATCATTTCGGTGGCCATATTTGTTTAAAGATGACGACTTATAAAACTTTTCTCATATGTTTGCAATTCTTTTGCAGTAGTCAACTTTTCTACCAACTCTCTAGTCCTAGCCGCTTAGGCTCTGTATTCTATCAAAAAATCAATTTGTTCACCATATTTATTTAAAGATGGCAACTTTTGTACAATTTTCTCGTATGTTTGTAATTCTTTTGCAGTAGTCAACGTTTCTACCAAGTTTCTAGGCCTAGTCGCGTAGGCTCTGTATTCTATCAGAACATTTCCACGGCCATATTTGTTTAAAGATAGCGACTTATAAAAACCTTTCTTATATTTCTTCAATCTAATAATGGCAATACGTCTTCATATAAAATTTCAGTTCTGTAGCTCAGATGATGTGCAAAATAGATTTTATGTCGGCTATATTAGTTATAAAATGGCGACTTTTTAAAAATCAAAGTTAAAACCAAAATAAGTGCATTTCCAATTTCAAAACCAGTATATACAACATTCACGTTTCGTCATGAGGTTTACGTACTGCATGCAAACCTTCTCAAATTTACCCACGCTGTCGGAAGGTTTTCAGTTCGAGTTTAGTTAAATTGTATTTTATTCAGTAAAATCACATGTTCTTTTATCTCTGTTTCTGTATATCTCAACGATATTCAACGATTTTGCTCATGTGTGCTATCTTTCTGTAATTTACCAACGCTTTCGGAAGCTTTTAGTACTATTTCCGTCAATATTACATTTTAGTCAGTACAATAGGTTCTTGTTTTTGTCTGTTTTTGTATATCTCAATACCAAATTATATTCAACACTTGTGCAATTTACCAGCGCTTTCGGGAGCTTTTCTATGCAAATTTAGTCAAATTACATTTTAATCAGTACAATAGATTCTTGTTTTTGTCTCAATTTTTATATATGTCAATACCAACTTATATTCAACACTTGTTCAATTTACCCGCGCTTTCGGGAGCTTTTCTATGCAAATTTAGTCAAATTACATTTTATTCAGTACAATAGGTTCTTGTTTCTGTGGTTCAGTTCTTGTAAATGTCAATACCAACTTATATTCAACGATTCTTTTGTGTTCGTTACCTTTCTATAATTTATCAGCGCTTTCAGAAGCTTTTCTATGCAAATTCAGTCAAATTACTTTTATTATGCAAAATCAGTGTTTATATTTCTGCATATCTCAATACCACCTTATATTCAATGATTATTTTGTGTTCGTTACCTTTCTATAATTTATCAACGCTTTCAGAAGCTTTTCTATGCAAATTTAGTCAAATTACATTTTATTATGCAAAATCAGTGTTTATAATTCTGCATATCTCAATACCAACTTATATTCAATGATTATTTTGTGTTCGTTACCTTTCTATAATTTATCAACGCTTTCAGAAGCTTTTCTATGCAAATTCAGTCAAATTACATGTTATTATGCAAAGTCAGTGTTTATATTTCTGCATATGTCAATACCAACTTATATTCAATGATTCTTTTTGTGTTCGTTACCTTTCTGTAATTTACTAAGGCCTTTGGAAGCTTTTCAGCACAAGTTTAGTCAAATTACATTTTATTATGCAAAATCAGTGTTTATAATTCTCTCAATCAAACAACCACCCTAACTAAAACTGTATAAAACAATTTTACTGCCAATACAATGTTCCTAGATCTTCGTAATATTCACGAGTACTTGAAGTTTCTTACATTCATGTCTCATTGTCATCATTACCAATAAGCACTTCGTGTTTTCTTTTCAAAATATTCATTTCTATTTTAAATCTTAAGTATTAAAAACTTCTCATTTTCAAAATTGTGTTTCCCCCTTTCTTTTTCATCAAAGTTAACTTGCTGCTCCAGGCAATGACTTATTACCTCATCTTGTGGTTTGGATCACAAATTAAAAATGTTTCTTCCAACTCTTTTCCCCCTTTTTTTCTTTTCAAAACTAATTAATTTTTTCTATATTATTTCTCTTCGTCCAAGAGGGAAAAACGCTTCTGGCATTCCGAAGTACAAATTTCTGTTCCAAGCGAGGAAAAGGGGTGAGACGCAAGGGTTGTGAGGAACAAAAATAATTAGCGACCTGTCAAGCCTGGGAGTAAATGTGTGAAAACAAGAATAATTAATGATTAAAATATGCAAATGTGGAGTACATATCTGAGACAACACTACTGTTGTTATTTGCAGCAACATTTAAATAAAATAGAGGGGAAGAAAGCATTTACTTTAGGTAAGCGTCATCTTGCATTGTAGGGGATGATAGTTTCGAAATCAAAGGGAGTTTTGTTAAAGCACTATTCTAGTATTCTAAGTGCTGCGGTCCATTCTCTTCTGCTCTTGTTTACAAGATAGGAAAATACTACAATAAATGATCTGATGTATTGCTGTTTTTTTTAAATATCACGTTGGATTGCCTCTTGTTGAATTGAATTGAAGTATAACTTTAACCAACTTTCAGTCGGACCGACATATGGTAAACGAAAGAATGGGTCAGCATCTTACTTACGTGCCATTCCGGTATTCGCTTAGTAAAGAAGGAAACATTGGAAAATCTGTCAGGATGGTGGCCCGTGAGATTCGAACTTGAACTTTAATTACTACTTTCAGGAATCTAAGGCTCAGCCTGGGTCAGGTGAGGGGGAAGGTTGCGGGTAGGTGTCTGCCAGGGCCTAAGTTGAAGGTACCATCCAGGGATTTCCATGGCGTGACTGAGGGAAAACTGTGGAAAAAGTCAGCCAGGATTGTCAGGAAGGGAAAGAATCGACCAGAGCCTAAGTTGAAGGTATCATCCGGCATTTGCCTGATGTGACTGAAGAAAAACCTGTCGGAATGGACGGTCGCTGATGTCGAACATAGTACCACCTTAATGAGAATCTAACGCTCTACCAGTGATTCTGCCAGACCCCCTGTGGGGGTGTCACCTCCAAATTTTCTAGAAAACTCTCAACTTCAAAATTTATACGGTCAAAAATCGATAGAAACCGTGCATGCCCCCTCCTTGACTTTACACCCCGCAAACAAATTACTGGCGGAATCCCTAGGCTGTACCAACTGAACTACGGCCGCTTCGAGTTTTACAGAATTTCACGAGCCTAACCACGGGACAACGGTGAGCAGTATCCATCTTATGTGCAATGTGTATTAATAATGACAGGTGCAGCTGTATTCCGCCATCATAACAGGATATATGCGGATATTCATGATGATTCTTCTTGTTCATATTGTTTACTGAACACATTATTTATTGTTCTATTAAGGAATAGAAAATGTCACAAAATTGATTTCAAATAATATGCAGCTACAGTGTAAAAATTCAAAACTTTGGTAAACTTTATTTTTATATGGGTCAGTATTCAGTAACTTTGGACTTCGGCCCGTCACGATTTGCCTTTAGCTGTTAAGTGTTAAATTCCACACCCATGCCCCTGCCAGGTTGAACCCGGGACCGTTGAGTCGATAGCCTACCGCCGCAGACCGCTCGACCACCCGGCCGGCTGTAAAAATTCAAGTAATTTGTTGCATGCATCACGTTGTTGATAATTTATTTAGTATCACTTCTTTTGCACTGCATTTTGAACGCTCTGAAACCTTTTCGCCGATTTATATAATAATAATAATACAACTTATAAAAAGCACTGAAACATGTATGTGTAGCTGTTCCCTGGAAAGTTTTTCAGAGAGAAGAATGTGAAGAATTGCAATTGTAATTAAAGACCTGCTCACTGGTCGGTACACGTAATGAATAAGGAATATGACCAAGAGCGCCCATGTTACGATTTTCTGAGGGGGGTCAAAGACTACCACACACATACTGCGTTCTTTTTCTGACTGACATGATCTCCACATTTTGTGCCATATTAGCAATAGTATCATTTTCTCCGGCTAGGGGAGGAGGGGAAAGCGCCCCCTTGCCTCCCTAATGTGCTTCCTTGAATATCACCATGTAAACCATTGTCTTAAAAATACGCGTCATGCAATACCCCTCGAGCGAAGGAGAGGGGAAAGCTCACGCGATCAAAGCATCTTGCAAAACGAGTGCAACTGCGTAGTTTGCGTTTCTAATTATTCGTGCTTTTTCAATTGAGGTTGTTTTTCTACGATATCACAACCACCACTCCTATCCCGCCACCCGCTACACAGTTATTTACGCTTCTAGTGCTTTTCAAAGATATCGCTATATTTTACCAAGGGTACAACGTCCAAAATACTTCCTTTCTTACACTCCTTCCAAGGTTCCTTTCCTTGACTCCTTTGGTTTCTCACCAGAAGCAAGGAAAGGAAGCATTTAGGATTGGGCCCTATACTTATTTCCAGGTAGAAACAACACTTGCAAAGTCAGAGGTTTTTTTCTTTTCCTTCCGCTACATCAGAAGCCATCACTAGTGAAGAAAATTGGTCGATTTCCTTGAACGCTAAACTCGGACAAGCATCGACTTTTTTTTTATTAGTTCACACTTCCGGGTCACTAGTTTTTGTTTTTCTTCTTTGTTTATATTTTTATGAGTGAGGACAAACCAACAATCATTACTTGTTAACCGATTGATAGGTTGTCACGTTTCCACGATTTTTCTTTTTGTTTGGGTTAAGCCCGAACAGCAGTATTGGAAACCTTAAAAATTTGGGAAGTATAAATCAATATATCCTGTATTTGTGTGTATTTTTCGTAAGTGGCCAATTACCATTTGTCTCGTATTAATGTTAAGACATGTGAGTAATCACATGTCAGTAGGAGGTACAGACTTCCGCCAAATTTGGGGCGACGCCACATTTCTTAAATGGGCGAACCTCTTTTTATTTTTGAATAGTATTTCCATTTTTTTCGTTCGACCGTGAGCAGAGTTGAGAATTAATAAGGTATACTTACGTATAAACCGCTTAGATCTAACACTAGCACACTGTAGTTCACTAATTGTAGGGAGAGTGAAGACAGACCCCAAAATATCCGCTTTCTCTTTTTAGGATACGAAAGCCAAGACGAAACTGCTGCCATCCACATCATAATTGCAAGCCTAGCCATATGTTTGCCCGCCTTCTGCATCCTGGTATGGTGCTTAAAGCATCAGTACAAGGAACGTAAGGGCAAGTCTAAGATAGTAGCGAAAGATCTACCGCTCCACTCGTTGCCAGAAGTCAAATCAGCATCATCCGTGGCAGTACGGACAATGATGTGGGACTAACACTGACTACGGCAGTACAAATGGATTCCGAAACCTTGCCCCCTCTCTTAACAAAACCCCCAAACGTCCATCCCTGGTAGTTACCTGGACTTCACTTTTTTTGACGAAGAACTAATGTATTAGAAGGCAGACGGGCAGTCACAGATAATTGTCTCGACGTCGGCAAGCGTCTCGCAAAGATTTCACGAACCTTCTCCCAACATCCTCTCCCTACCCTTTCCCACACATTACCTGCGAGTCGCCACCAGTCGTATACAACCATCACTACTAAAATACATGTGGACTCCAATGATTTAGCGATGTCCCCCAAGTGATTAAAAGTGATCCCAACCTGGACGCCATAACCACAAGCGCAAAATGGTCCCATGAAAGATGTATGTAATACTTTTCAATGTGCATATACGAATGACTCTGTCTTTATTCAGAGAATAATATTCGTTTTATTATCCTTCCAGACAGTGTGTGTTACTACAGACTACAAGCGAACACAACGAGAGAGATAATTTGTCACCAGAGATAAACACGCATCAGCATTTTTTTCATATCATGTTTTTTATTTTTGTTTTCTTATTGTAGTGTAAGTGAAAGAGTGCTGACAGATCACATCTCAGATCACAGCACTCGAGACACACTGTTACCAAGATATAATCGTAATTGTTATCTTCTTTTGTTTCTCTTTTATATTTTTTTCTTCTTCTACAACTGCGAGTGAGAAGTTATGCATATACGTACACCTGATCATCTCCAAGGACATAAAAGGAACAACCACAGCAATGCTACAACTATACTTTTACCTCGTAAATGGATATCGGGGAGTCCGCAACCTTTTGTGTTGCATCTCATATAGATATTTTTGTACCTTTTCTTAATCAAAATTTTGGGGACGGGAAATACAAACTTCAAATGTGTTTTTCATATAAAAATTAAGGGATGGATTTTTACTTATAAACACAATGTTATTAAAATAATGTCTTACGCTAACCTTGATAAAGAGTTGATTGACAATCAGTGTTTCAAAACTGAATACCCTTCATTCATGAATGAATGAAGACTTCACTGGCGGGAATGAAGAGAAAGGAACGGTTTCAAGTCGAGGTAACTTGTAGGAAGCCGCCCCTACCTAGAGTCGAGACAATAAGCATGCGGACACAACAAGGAAGACATTCCAGCAAGTCGATGTTTTGTATAAAAAGAGACAGCACAATGACACCTCATCGATCTTTTGTTTTTCATCGTTGGTCGTACATCGAGCCGATCCTCACCGCCAACAAGCCTTGACCATCGGAGCTAAAGTTCTGGTTGTCGTACACTTGGTCTCATCAAGGGTCACCGGGCCGAGCCAGGTCCCTGGTCACGTCAACGATTAAAGCCATTCATTCAAGGAATGTCTGGGCGTCACTTGAACTAACGCGCCAGTTGGGCTTGATCCAGTCCACTATCTACCGTCTCCACTCCAATTTGAAAGGTCCAGGGTCCTACGCCAGCTGCCGGTCAACAACTGCCGACCCACCTCGGGTAAGTGAGATCTTTGTCTGCTAGGAAGGTGTTATTTAGGAATAGTGAAATCTGATTGTCCGTCTGCTCTTTATTAAGGCCCTTTTGTATATCTGGGGACAATAAATCTCCCACTTCGTTCTGTAATGACATATGTCATTTGTTCATCCTAGCCTTCTCATGATCTCGATCCTATGTCTACCATCTGTTCGGTAATACGCTCCCAAAGTATCATTCCGGCACTCACCTCATATTTCATCGATTTCCTCATTCACGTCGGACGAATGCCTGGGTGGTACTTCGACTTCCATAACCGGAGTTCTTAATAAGTTAATAACAGTAAATTACACTTACTTTTAAACAATAATTTGCTATTGATTATAATAAATAAACATTTCATTTATTAGTTACATAACCACGTCTTCAATATGACAGTCTCATATTGTGTTTAAAATCTATGAATAGTTTATCTCACACATTTTTTCTTTTCAGAATATCTATCCAGAACTGCTTTGTTTTAGAGTCAAAACTCCATTTTCTGATATTATCAACATGTTGTTTCTCAGTTAATTTCCCCTTTTTACAGTCGACCAATATATAATCCATATCACTCAATTGCTTCGGAAATGACTGTTAATTACGGAAATAAGATACTATACGACACAGACCGAAATGGACCCACTCACAAGGCTAAAAAATAGTCTGATGTATGGACATCCTATATAATAATGCCCCTAGGATGTACCTTGGACCAAAATTGTGCAGTACGAGGCCCGGAAATAGCCTGTAAAGTTAGGTGCTAGCTGCTACCCTCTTCCTTCGTACGAGAGAAACGCGCTACTTTCCTACTTTGGTCACCACCGATTTTTTTAGCCCCCAGCGGTAATCGAACCCGGAACGGCTCGGACTGAGGTCAACACGCTTTTCCATTTCTATCTGGGCTTAAACTAATGGGTTTTTGTTCAGAGCATGTGATTATTAATTCATCCGCTAGGTAGCTCTGGCACAGTCGTCACTTTTAGAGCAAGACTAAAAATTATACACTTTTTACTTCAAATTATTAATGGCTTTCCAAAATGCAAAAATCTTATGCTTCTTAGCATATATCTTGCCCGTTCTGTTCTTAGGAGCTTTTGAAGAAAGGGGCGTGGACAAAACAAAAGGATTTATCTCTGTTCGATCAGTCCTGTTTACATGGGTACAGTTCTGGATCTAATTATCTAATTGTCACTCAACAATTAATACGACCTTGTTGGCTTCGTAATATGCCAAAAAATGATATGACCCGGTATGCATCATGGTAAAATTAAAATTAGAAAAGGGAATTTTTTGTTCCAAAAATTTCCTCAACTTGAGGAATCGAAATGTTGGAATTTATTACGAGGCCTGATTCAAGATAAAATGAATTTTATGGGCGGTAACAGCACTATGGCTTACGCCCGTCCCGATACGGAAGAAGCCCCTTATCTTTGTCACGTCTAATCTTAGCTGTTGGTTGGATAAAATAAGAAAATTGAAAGGAATCTGGTTAGACTAATGGAATTTAATAAAAATAAAAAAATGGATTTATCAACAATTGGTTAACCAACAGTTATACGAAATCAACAGATAATTACTTCACGATGAAGCTGGGACATATTGACCTAGAGGATAGCAATCAGATTGTTATTCACTTTATTAACCCCGAACTGAGCATATTTCCCAGAGGATTCGCGCAGGTAGTCCCATGATGTATTTGAGTTAGAAGAAATGAAGCAAGAAGAGATAGAAATTCAACATAATGATTTCCTGAAAATATATATTTCGACCAACAGGTATGGATGTGGCTTTATTCACATAAAATCAAGCAGAGAAAACTTTATAGAGGATTTGGATAAGACGTTAAATCTACTGTCTTACCTTATGGGAACTACAAGGAAAAAGATAGTAATACCAGCTATTGGAATGGGCTTATGGAGAGCGGACCCATATGTAGTTCTGAAGAGAATTAAAGAATATGAAGACCTAATTAAAAATATAGGATTTGAAATTATAAGAAATGATCATTTACTCTTCAGAACCATCAGCAAGGCATTGGATGAATTAAAAAATGTGACATCCAAGAACATAGAAAAGAGGGACGAAGAGGAAAAGGCAAATATGGATCCTTCAAAAGAATAATTGGAAGAAATAAAGAAAAAACAGAACACAGAGTTGATAGACGAACCATCAATAGCTGGGAAACATAACTCGAAGAAGAAAAAGGAGAACTGGAAATCTTGGATACCGAGACTGTACAAGAGAAGAGGAATAAAGAATATTAATCAAGATACAGAATACATCGAGATGGAAGACACACAAGATCAAGACGACCGGGGAACCGGAAATGAAGAAAGCCAAGCTGTAGTACAAATTTCGATAGAAAACAAAAAGGAGACTTGCTTTAATTCAAACACATTTTACGAGAACCTTAACCTAAATTAAAATTTAGCGAAATTGGAAGAACCTTTGATGCTGACAGCGGCATTACGAATAATTGTTAGAAATCTACATCCATCTGGAAAAACAATAACTTTCCCTATAATTGGGGAGGTTGATAAGATTAACCTTAGGGCCAATGGAATTACCAGCGATCCACAAGATTTGCTTACATTAATTGATAAAGTCTTCGAGAGGAGGAATGAATCGTTCCACACGAATAATGTCTACAGGCAGTTTGTTATGGCATATGGAAGGATAGTCTTCATTCCAGCGGAAAAGTTTCCCGCCTGATATGTTCACACTCGACAACCATAATCAGCTTTAAAGTAGCCCAAATTAATTTGAATAGATCTAAATTAGCAACAGCAGAAATTAGGCAATTTTGCGAAAAGGAAGAGGTGGGCATAGCACGTATGCAGGAGCCATATACCTACAAAAGAAAACTGATCAATATGTCACTGAGTGCTGTAACAATACTGCCTGAGGATACGAATCCAATGGTTGAGGTGGTGATTTTTAATCGGAAAATAAATACACTCGTACACCTAAAATATGCGGATAAATGGACGCTCTGTGTCGATATAGCAAGGGGAAAACATAAAATAACAATTGTGAATGTATATTGTCAATTCTCCATCCCGAGGGAGATCTTCGTCCAAAAGATAGATGATATATTACTTGGATTTTTGTGTAAGGATATAATTATTTTGGGGGATTTCAACGCTAAGTCTTCGCTCTGGCACTGCCGTGATATAGATGACAACGGAGAGATGTTTGAAGAGTTAATAGAACAACATAACCTTGTGGTCTTAAACAGAAAGGGACAACCACCTACCTACCTTCAGAGACAGAGCCGGAGCGGAATCAAACATAGACGTTACACTGTCTAGGGGAGATATTTCAAATTGTATATTTAATTGGATTGCTCATGACTGTGCAACTACTAGTGCCCACAACGTCGTCCGCTTTAATATAGAATTTAACAGAAATGAAACTGATAGAGAAGATGAAAATGACGGAAATAACACCAAGTATAACATTAGTAAAATATATAATCAGAAATTTGTGGAAAAATTGAAACTTCCGCAAATCGAACATAACTGTAATCTGATGAAACTGACAACTAAACTAGAAGATGCAATATGGACAGCAATAAGAAGTTCAGCGCCCAAAATTAAACAGAGCAATAAAAAAAGAACATCTGTTTGGACGGATAGCCTTAATAAATTAAAACGAAGAATGAAGGCGAGCAGGAAGAGCTACAGGCAGGGGATCACATTTTGAGAGCTATAAGACTGCAGAAATACAGAAGCTTAAAACAACAATTCGAGAAGGAGCTGAGAGAGACAAAGAAGAAAACCTGGAAGTAATTTGTGGAAGAGATTTTAAGCTTAGATATATGGGGTGTGCCGTACAAAATTATAATGAGAAAAGTCAAAACCAAAAGGTCTCTAAACACACTTAAAGATGACCAAGGCAACTTTACTACTAATTGGAAAAATACAATGGAATTGCTCTATCAAAAACTATTTCCTGATGATGATATTGAGGACGACAACGAGGATAACAACAAAGCAAGAAATGAAGCAAAAAAATATCCAGACTATGATAATGAAAATCACGATGAAATAATTGTTTCCAACGACCAAGTAGCGGATATATTAAGGAAACTAAAAACAAGGAAAGCTCCGGGACCAGATCAAATAAAAAATGAGATCTTCAAAAGTAATCAACAATTATAGACACCTTATTTAACTAAATTATTCAATGAATGCATCCAACAAAAAAAATATCCTGAATCATGGAAAAAGGTCTACCTTATAATATTCCTTAAAGGAGATGATAAGGATAAATTTAACCCAAAATCGTATAGACCGATATGCTTGCTAAACACGATCAGCAAGATATTTGAAAAAGTTATAGCTCATAAAATCAATCAAAAAAGGAACAATCTGGCAAACTGTAAACTACAATATGGTTTCCGTCCGGGTAAATCGACAGAGGATGCTATCAATGAATTATGTAAGAGTATATATACACTGAAAGAAGAAAATTGTAAATATGTTATTGTAATCTTCTTTGATATTATGGGGCCTTCGACAATTTGTGGTGGCCCTCATTACTAGTGAAACTAAAAAAGCTAAATATTCATAAGAAATTACGGATAGTCATTGAAAATTACTTTAAAGATAGGGTGATAGAGGTGGAAACGGCGAAAGGCGTCGTGGCGAAGACCCCTACTAGGGGCTGCCCTCAGGGATTGCTGTTGGGGCCTGTCTTCTGGGATCTGTCTTTCCAGCCTTGTTTAGAGATGCTGAACGGGATGCAGCAAGTTGAGAGAGTGGTTGGATATGCCGACGACCTGGCGTTCGTAATAAAAGGAAGTAGTCGTCTTGACCTGGAAATTAAAGCCAACGAAATTACAGGGAAAATGACATCGTGGTGTAGAGGAAACAAGCTAACAATATCATCTGACAAGACAAAATATGTGCTATTTAAAGGCAGTTTAAATTACAACAGAGGACCAATAATTAAAGTGAATGGGAAGTCAATAAAAAGAGAAAGATATATCAAATATTTAGGCCTAAAGTTGGATGAAAAGTTAAATTTCAGACAACATACGACAATTGTCAAGAATAAAGCAGTCAAAATAACACATAAGTTAGTTAAAATTGCAGTAAATGACTTTACAATTCCCATGAAAATAATACCTATATACCACGATGTCATAATAAGAGCAATTGTGGGCTACGCCGCAAGTGTTTGGAGCCGTCGAACGATGATGTTAGACAAAAAATAACAATTGATCGAGCGCAACGACAACTACTTTTGTGTCTTTGCGGCTATAGAACTACTTCAACTGAGGCTCTCCAGGTCGCACTGGCTGTTCCCCTCCTCCATCTCCAAATTAAGAAATTAGGCGCTATGTATTGGCTAAAAAAGAAAGACCAAGATAAATTAATTAAAATTCTACATAGACCTGCAGAAAACGTTTCTGAAATCAATTCAATCGTGGTCGAGGCATGGCAGAACCAATGGAACGCAACCGATAAAAGAAGAAGATTATACTCTATTTTTTCGAGCATTGAGGAACGATTTGAAATGGAGCTGGAAGTTATTGGAGGTCTAATGCAATATCTAACTGGCCACGGTCCCTTTCGACAGAAGCTGCACCAGATGAACATCGTCGAGGACAATATGTGTCATACTTGTGGCGTGGTGGCTACGCCCGAGCATATCGTTATGCGATGCCAAGAAACTGAGCATCTTGCTAGAAATAGAGAGAACTCCTGCGGGAGACCCCCGTCACAGACGTTCTGAGAACTCCGGAACTGGTGGCGGCCCTCAGGGGACTAACAGATAGAATTTCCAACTATTATAAAAGAAAATTTATTAACGGCATGAACCACCGCTTATAAGAGACAAGATAAGGGAAAATAATGCAACAACTTTAAAAGTAAGCTAGTGGGTGATCGTGACCGCGCAGCCACGCTGTGACAACCGCGTCTATTAAGAAACAGGACTTAAATGTGAAGTGAAATAAACTAAAAATGTGAAAACAATTAGGATAATTGTCTGCTGGAACCCGGAAGAACTAGCGCCTTGAGGCGGAATCCGTTACAAGAGACGCTCTAAGTGTGTGTGTGTGTGAATGGAAGAGGTGCTGATGGATAATACAGCGAGTAAGGAGAGATAATAATTAATAATTGTGCAAAACGTTGATCTTCTGGAACCCGGAAGCAAAGCGGCTAGATGGAACAAGTGGAATGAGTGAGGAGAGAGTGCGTGAGTTAAGTGAAATTTTGTGTAAAGTGTGGAATAATGGAAACGAGACTGCAGAAGGAGTAACCTGTGACAAGAGGAAGATGCAGTTAATACCAGAAATGGGATGGCGAAAAAAAACCTTGTGGATTTACCAACGCAACCACGCGCACCTAATCCTGTTTTTTTTTATCTTGTTACAGGAAGAAGAAGAAGCCATAAGAAGAAGCAGCTCAAGTTATATGTTGTCCTGTTTTGTCCTTGTCCCTTTGTTCGACTCCTTAAATGTTACGTACTTTGTTTCTTTGTCGTTTTTTCTAAATAAATAGTATATAAGTAGAAAGGGATCCCCCCATGCAAAAGGTTCATATATGATATTAAGGCCAGGAGAACATTCTGGACGCCTGGCAAAAACCCGTCCCGCAACCCCAGAAGTCTCAGACTGATGGAACACAGGAGCATTTTGGAATGCCGGAACTCCGGCAATCCAAGAATCTCTAGGGACATGCCTGCCCCAAGGCAAGGAGAGCGAATATCTGCTCGTGATGCACGTCCCAGAAAGTGCACAACTTGTCTTGTGCAATGGATGCAAAGAAGCAGGGGTGGAATGTGGGTCCCTAAATAAAAACTAATAAAATAAGTAAACTAAAACAGTAAAATAATTAAAAACTAAAGATGTAAAAAGTCTTCAGAAGTATAAAATACTGGTGTAAATGGCCAGTATAACAATTAATAAAAACTAAAGATGTATAAGGTCTTTAGCATTAGTAAAAATCGTGTAGGCTGTAAATGGGCCTTTAGAAAATGAAACAATTGTAATACATAAAACTTAACAGCTAAGAGACATAATAATCTCAGAGAGACGGAGATAAACCTGTCTCACGAACATACATAAAAACTCTCCGCAACTTACCTAGTTCATCGCCTAACAATGACGCCATGTCATTGGGGATGTTATAACGTTGTCTGAGATGATTATATCCTGGACAATCTAAAAGGACGTGACGAATACTTAAAACTACATTGCAATTATTACAATGTGGTGGATCCAAACGTCGTAACAGATATCCGTGTGTCAGGCGACTGTGTCCTATACGTAGACGACATAAAAGTACTTCTTCACGGCAAGATGATTTCCATGGAGCAAGTTACCTTAATTTATTTCAATTTATTAAGATTAACGTCATCCCATCGTCGCTGCCATTCATTCCATGTAACTTGCCTATATATCATATGTCCTGAATACTTGTGCGATACGCGCCTGTGGAGAGTCGAATTCTAGCATGATGAACACTATCGAACGTTTGTAAGGCTGAAAATCATGCAGAGGAATAAGCGTGACAACCATAATTAGGCTTGGATAGAATTAGTGCGCGATAAAGGCGCAACAAGATTGTACGATCAGTACCCC
Source organism: Lepisma saccharinum (assembly GCA_022664845.1). NCBI lineage: Eukaryota > Metazoa > Arthropoda > Insecta > Zygentoma > Lepismatidae > Lepisma > Lepisma saccharinum. Next base: position 4,550 of record JAGDQP010033468.1, on the reverse strand, counting down.
AAGTGGGATGAATTAAAACACGTAACAAAGTCAGAGCTCTGGTACTGGAAATTTTAATTTGGCGAAGGTGACTACGCTAATTTAACTTCATGTCAAATAATAGACCAAGGTATCGTACCTCCTCGACGAACTGGAGTTGTCTGTCTCCAAGAAACAGGTCAGGATCCACAAAACAATTTCGTTTACGGTAAAGTGTACACAGACTGTCTTCGGGTGAAAAACGAAAGCCAGTCTTATTTGACCAGTCTAGAAGACGGGTAAGCGTCAGCTGGACCTGCCGGGCTGCGAGGTTGATATTCGCAGATTTACATACAATCGTCAGATCGTCAACATATAAAAGACCATAAACAGGAGGGCGAATACAAGCCATAACACTATTCACCGCAACAGCGAACAGTGTTACGCTCAGCACACTCCCTTGAGGTACGCCATTCTCCTGTAAATAACGCTCTGAGAAACGATCACCAACACGGACACGAAAATAGCGATCACCAAGAAAATTTAAAATAAAATGGGCCATGTGGCCCCTAATGCCCCAGACATTTAGCTAGCGTAATATGCCATATCTCCAGGTGGTATCATAGGCCTTCTCTAAGTCGAAGAACACAGCAAGAACGTGTTCATTCCCGCGGAACGCATTCTGAACAATAGACAAGACAAGATGGTCGAAAGTTGATCGATATTGGCGAAACCCACACTGATCATTCGAAAGCAATGCTCCAAGTACCACATTAGGCATCGGTTAATCATTCTCTCAAATAGCTTGCATACGCAGCCAGTTAGAGCAACGGACCGGTAACTTGTGGGGTTTAGTTTATCTTTGTCAGGTTTCAGAATGGGGATTACAATAGTTTCTCGCCAACTAGCAGGGAACCTATCATTTCTACAGATCTAATTATACAGGTTTAGCAAGAAGACCTTTCCTTGGGAGGGAAGGTGTCACAGCATTTCATAGTGAATATCATCCAGTCCAAGGGATGTGTTTCTAACATCCCGAAAGGCAGTTTCAAGTTCCCTTTCAGTGAAAGATATATTATATTGTTCTAAATTATTAGAGTGAAAGCGCAGAGGTATTATCTCTGCCTGTCGTTTAATGTTTTCGAAATTAGCACTGTAGTGCTAAGAGCTGGATATTGCTGCATAGGCTGCTCCAAGAAGATTAGCTCTCTTCTGGGTCAGTATGCAAGACATTGTTGTTCTTCAGAGCAGTCAATGGCTCGGAGCGACAGTTGCCTTGCAAACGTCTGACCCGTTCCCACACGTCTCGAATTGGCGTTTATGAATTAATGGAAGATACGTGTTCACGAAAGATGTACGCCGAGTTTGTTTCATGAGACGTCGAATATAAGCTTGTGACTGTCGAACTACATTTAAATTTGCCGTTGTAGGATATCGATTGAACACCTGTAGAGCGCAACTGCGCCGTCGCCGTGCTAGTTCGAACTCTTCGTTCCACCAGGGAACAGAGCGCCGACGTGGCGTTCGGCCAGACTGTGGGATGGAACATCTGGCAGATCGCAAAATTTCACTGTTGAAGTACTCAACCGAATCATTCAGGGGCAAATCTTCTTGATCAACTAGTTGGACACGTGTTTCATATTTAGTCCAGTCAGCACGCTTCAGATGCCAATGCGGTAACTTTCATGGTGCTTGATAGAGGTTTAAAAAGTATAAAATTACTGGGAAGTGGTCACTACCACATAGATCGTCATGTACATGCCATGCCAGCATGGGTGCAAGAACTGCACTGCAGAGAGACAGGTCTATCGCTGAGTATGTGCCACTTGCCAAACTAAAATGCGTATTAACACCAGTATTTAATAAAACTAAGTTTGAAGCGTCAATAAAAGATTCAACAATTCTACCACGGACATCTGTACGAACACTACACCAAATAGCGTTATGGCAATTAAAATCTCCAACTAAAATTACAGGTTGGGGTAACTGCTGCAAAAGATTCTGGAGTTCAAGGAGCGTAAAGTCTTGTTCCCTTGTGATGTACAAATTCAGGATTGTGATATGCTGCTCAAGGTGGACGCGAACAGCAACCGCCTGTAGGGTCGTAATAATGTGGACAGTTGTTGAATACAGCGTGTCAACAACACCAATTGCAACACCGCCACGTGCGCGACGATCAGTTGGAAAATCTGTGTGATATAGTGTATAATTTTCTTAAGATCACAGATTCAGTGGTTATAAACTTTGTACCGCATATTGCACATATAGCAGAGGTCACATTACACGACGTGCTGGTGTGTCCATAGTGCTGACATTTAAAACAGCGGAGCGGATTGGGTATATATGGACGGACAGGCAAGCAGTAGAAACCTGCCTTCACGTCCTTAGGAAGCTGTGGCATGGCAAACGTCGAAATTAGCGAGCTCGTGGATTGGAGTTCGGCCACTCCTTTGAGTTTTAATGCGCCTAACATTGACTACACCTTGGCTGGGAAGTTCATTCTTAATCTCTTCGTCAGGGACATCTTGCAAGTCCCAACAAGATATTACGCCCTAACTAAATTTCAGCTGACGGTGTGGTTCAACTTGAACTCCAAATGGTTCTAGGGTTTTCATTTTCAAGAGATTAGTTGACTGTTTATTATTGGATGTCTTCACGAGCATGGTGCCGTTGCGAAACTTTTTAACAAGCTTAAGCACACCTGCAGCGTAATTCAGTTGTTTTTGTATAACGAAAGGGGATAACCCCTTCAAACCAGCTGGATTCTCTGTTTCATTCTTTACTTTAATTACAAGATATCGTGTGATAGTCGGTACGATACTTGTCTGTTCCTCTACGTCGATTTTCTCTTCTTTGTCACTCGTTGATTCATTAGCTGTATGCGCCTTCTTACTTACATCAGTGACTTTCTCTTCGTTCTGTCTCTTTCTGCGAAGGCGACTTATTAGCATGTGGTGGAGCCATGATGAATGTTAGCCAAAAATGCCCACACTTCTCCGTCTTCGTTTTGAGGAGCAAACGAGCCTGCCAGGTACTACCATCACCACCCTTCTCTGCAAGCAGGAAATCTAGGCGAAATCAAATGACTTGGCGTCGAAATCACTTGCACTCCCGACTGATGGATGGATGGACAATAAAAGTATATCCATAACACATCCTTTGATATTGCTTGGAGGCATAAGTTTCAGCACAAGAAGAGATGAAATAATGAAGCATCGCGGATGAAAATGAGGTGAAAGTAAATGAAATCCTCTCTGCTAGTCCTCCTTTCAAGCAGCGTAGATGTTTAGCTGCGAGGGCTGATTGCAGCCAGCTAAAGCCGGATAGACGATGGGGTCGCCAATTCCCTACGCCGTATACGAGCAGCGATGGTCTGCTTGCTCGGGCTATGTGATCATGCATCACATTGCGATCCGTAGACCTGCGATGAGGTCAGTAGAAGACATGTAACTTCTAGGAACTTTTAAACCGGTTATAAGGCCTATAGGAATGTATATAGCAGGCTGTGGTTGTTGGAGAGAGGTGCAAGGGGGTGCGGTATATCCTCCAGAACTATGGAGGCCGTATACATAATATTGGAGATATATAATAATCAATGATTTTTAAATTTTTTTTAAATAAATTGGCCGCCGTCATTTTATTAATGGTTGGTCCGCCTGCAACAAGGATAGGACCCGGTACTAAGGGCCCGCACCGCCCCGCTTTGATATCCCGCCTCGCGCTCGTGAAACCCGGTATCGTGGAAAACTGTGGAACACATGGTAATAGATTGCATTTTATTAATATGATAATTTTTTCAGTGCATCAGATAATAGTTTTATTAGCAAATAATGTTTAATTTATTATTCAAGATAAACACACATATGATATGCATAGTTAAGTTATCTTTGCTTGAACAACGGAGAAACACTATAGACTGCTTCCCTTAGACTAACAGTGCTTAGAAAAGAAATCTTTCTTGGCTGGTTTGTGCTAGAGTGGCCAATGATAGAAGCTTGCTTTAACTGAAGCTTGAGAGAATATAATTGGCTAATATTGTGGTACGTTTTTTTTTGGCCAATGAAATTTTGGTTGTGTTATACCGAGGGATTTTTTGCAAATTTGTTTGTGAAGAAGTTGTTTATAGATTATAGATACCACTGAATGAATCGTTATTTGTACTCAAGCGCTTTTGACTGAAATGTAATAAATATATTGGCGGCAAAAAGCACTGTATAATTTTCCTCTTGAAGTGTCATCCTGATGACGTTTGTCTTTGAAATCAGATCTTTTCGACATAGTATAATTTAAGAATTACTGCTATAAATAAACACTTAGTTGGAGAAACCTTATAAATATATTTGTCATTTCATTGGCATAATGATGATGAAAAGGCAGTCAACTGCCGGTCAGTCTCATAAATAACATTAGTTTTGAGATGCATTTCTGGTGAATGCTGGGATGTGATTAAGCAAAGATTTATTGATAGCGCTCGTCTGTCTGCATTGAGATATTTTGGAAAATTGCTTCTAAGTTTACAATGGAACCTGAGATTTATGATTCTGAGGCGGTTTTAGGGACTCAGAGAAGAGAAGCTTTTATTACTGACTTGA
>JAGDQP010033467.1:0-20642 GCA_022664845.1 Lepisma saccharinum | reverse complement strand
CCTTCCATACCATTGGACATACCAGCACCAAATTTGTAATTTAGTTACTGGGAGAGATCAGAGAAATACTCCGGGCCCCACAGGCATTACAGTTGTCAGTGTTTCCAACGAAATTAAAAAATCAATATTTTAAATTGCTTCCATACCATTAGACACATCAGCACCAAACTTGGAATTTATATACTAGATCAGATCAAAGAGGTGCTCCGAGTATACAGTATAAAGGTTGTTAGATTATAAAATGGAAACTTTTGAATGTGTAAAGTATAAGTTTGAGCGAAAAAAATGGAGCAGATAAAAAGGGAATCTGAGGCAAAAGAAATACACAAGAAGAATTCAAAATTCATCTCCTGAAAAACATAATGAAATCTCAATAGTTTTGTTGTTCATATTTGAACACTTGTTATGGTAAAATCTAAAGCGATTTGTGTACAAACGCTGAACTAGAGATGTAATTTACAATGTAATGAATTCCAATGTGTTTTGATATGTGCTAGCACTTCCCACAAAATACTGAATACAAATTTTATATCATTTTTTCAGCTAGCTCACAAGCTTTCTTGTTTCTTCGTGAATTTCATCTTGTCTTTTTCTGTTGGTTTCATCTTTACTTTTGTTCAATAAATTTATGACGATAATATTTATGATAATGGTAATTGCTGATGTGCCAGAGAATAGATTTATGAGACAAAAAAAATCTCTAGGTAACGTGAATCAATCGTGTTTAGACCGTCCCCTTAGGATGGAGAAAAATGCAACGAGTGGGGCCTAAGTTTAAATTATAATTCTAACTTTGATTCACTAACGGGAATCGAGCATAGGACTCAGTAATTACAAAGCCATGAGCAACACCATTCATCCACTGGGAAAACACAACTCTTTTCCATCTTTATAGTTGCTATCGATTTTGTACTCAATCTAAAATCACATTAACAAAATTTGTTTAAAAAAAAATAGGTTATAAAAATTATGATGTGGTTTGGAATACTCGAGAATAAATATTGTTAGTTTAAAATTCATTTCCTTTGCATTGTAAAAAAGGGGGGATAAGATTAAAAAATCTTGTTATTGAGATGTCTCCCCTGAGAAAGGTATTAATGAATCCAGGTCCTAGTTCGAAACAACGATGAACAGTTAATGACTTCCGTGATGGCAATTGAAACCCAATGGCTGCTTCACAACAAATGCTCTGTCAGCATAAGCCATTAGTGGTGGTCACTGTGGACGGGGAGAGGGGTAGTTGGAAGAATTCTAAGGGGGTGGGGGGTGGAAATAGACAGGAAAGTGTTTAGGGGTGAAAGAGTAGGTAAAAAACAGGATGACGTCATTCGGCTCTCTGCAACTGATGTTTCATTACACATGCATTGTTCATTTCCCCCAGGAGAGAGAGAGAGAGAGAAGAGAGCAGTTCTCACCGATCCCTTTAGCGTCGGAATGATCAACGACTACTGTGAGTCTAATTTGGTCGATTCTTTTCCAATAAAAATTTTAGAAAGGGGGAAATCGTAATTTAATGCTAAATGATTTCATTATTTGGAATTAACTTTGAGATATATTTAATTTTAACAACAATAATCATAATCCTAGCCCACACCCTGTACAAAATAGCATTATACTCCAAAATTCGCTTAAAATCCAACGGTTTTATAAAATCCTTAACCTGAAAAAGTTGTCTCCGTACGGGGTTGAATGGGTAAACAGCGAAAATTAATACTTCTAGTATTTCAATTAACGTTTGTTACTAGAATAATCTTATATTAATATTTTTTTAAGTTATATTATGCTATTATTTAGTACTTTAAACAATTTTGACGTAACACGTTTTTTTATTTATATTAATTCCACTTATATAAATTTTATAATGTTAAAATATTTAATTCCAACTAAAATCAACAAACTAGATTCATTTTAAGTTTTGTATTATGTGTTCTGAAAATTAGAAAGTCAAATTTATTATCTATTTCGAAACTCAGTTCTGAAATTCCTATAAATCTTTTATTTTCCTGTCATAGCTTTACTTTTTGGATATTGTAATTAATTTTCGTCTCGTTCTGAATTAGATTTTATATTTTTTAAATAAGATTTAGTGTTTTTCTTATTTCATGGGTGACATTTCTAGTGAAATTTTGGCTTGATCTACCTTCAGTATGGTTTTGCAAAATGGATTCACTTCACCGCTATTTTCAACGACTTCAATCAGTTTGGTGCTAACATAGTTCTCTTAGGAACTTTCCCACACTTTTATGTAGTATATCAGGGGTTGCCAACTTCTTTCTATACGAGGGCATTATAAGATGGGCAGTAGCTTCATGGACCGCACACTTTAGAGGGAACTTAAATAAAAATAAACTCGGCAATTTTTCAAGGCAAAAATTGTATGTTTTGGGTATGTGCTGAAGTTCTATCAGGTTCCGGTATATATATATATATATATATATATATATATATATATATATGGCGCGAATAACACAAGAAAGAACTAGCCTAGGACTGTGTATAATCGCCCTCTCAATTGCTGACCTCTTGCCAACTTTCTGGCAGTAGATGAATCACACCAGATAAAAATCTTGAGGTTTGGAGTCGAAGAACCGTTTTACACAGCCTCCACATCATCACAAATTTTCCAGATGAAAAGTTTTTGCAAAGTACGAAACAGGTAGTAGGCTGTGGGGGCCAAGTAAGAACAATAGACAGGTGGGCTACAGTCTCGCAGCCAAAATCTATCAATTCTTGACGGGTGATGGCAGCAGCATGTGATCTGGCACTATCATGTTGGAAACCTGACACACAGACCCTCGACGCGCTACGCTCCAGTAGTGAACTTATTTCTCATCACCCGTAACAATGTGCGTCAAGAACCGGTCAATTTTGTACCGGGAACGCAACAAAACAAAGATCGCGACGCGTCTCTCCCGTTGAGTTGCATTCAGCTGATGTGGAACGCAACGAACGAACCTTGTGCTGAAACACAGCGATTCGAGATGTGCTTTAACTGTTGTCCTGTGTACCTGGAACTGGAACTGTTGTCCACCTCGTAGTACTGGGCAAAGTGTTGCTTGTGTAGCAGCTTGCGGAGTGTCCTGAAGAAGTCTTCCTGGTCACCTCTCAACCTATAGTTTGGAATACAGAGTTCAACTTCGCCCTTGCTAGCTTGCTGAGGACTTCCAATGGTGTCGACCTCACTATTTCGCTTCTCTCTTCATCCTTAACTTATTGTAACCTCCACGGTCTGTACTTCATCCAAGATTCGTTCAACTCTGGCAGGTCCACAGGGTTTTCTGCTTCAAATGTGTTCACGTTGTACTAAAAGTGCAAGTCTTACAAGACCGCTTTATAGGTAGAGTTTGGTTTCGTACGTAGAAGTATGCAAAACCACTGTTTGTAGTAATACCAATAGTATAACGACTACAATATTTTCCCAATTGTTTCAGGATAACCGCAACATTCAGCTCGTTTCCCCCAGCGTGCCATTGTTTGTATTGTCGATTAAAAGAAAGCATGCTAAAGAAAGTCAAGTAGTATATTTACAAGTCGATTGCATAGCAAAAGCTGTCGTCCCTTTTCGTAACTTTACCCTTCTGACAAGCTTACTAATATGTGCACGTACTTAGTAATAACCATCAGTGTGTGAGTACATGAGACCACAGGTAGTGAGGCGATGTCATATAACCACGGGGCAGTAGCTCGCGAGAAGCAATCAGGAGAGCAACTGGTGGTGCTACAAAGTCTGAGTGCGAAAATTTAGACGAACGTAGGAGGTATAGTATGGAACCATAATTTAAAGTTTTTCTTGGGCACAATATGGCGGCTTGTTGCCTTGAGTTTTGTTATTCTTTGTCTTTAGTGCTTTAGCTCTTACGTGTCTAGCTCCAATTGGTGGAGACGTTTTGCCGCGCTTTGGTAGCGTGGGTTGATTGCACTGCTGGTTTGCTAAAGCAGATGGATTTCGAATTCGGCAAAGGTGACTGTGTGATTTATAACTGGAAAATTGTGTACATTCCGATTTGAATATATTACGAATGTTGATCATATGATTGTAAATTATTGGATTGAAATTGCAATCGGAATAATATGTTGTAATGTGGTTTTGGAATGTATCAGAAAGTGAGATACAGAAACTATTGTGATTCAACTATAAATCAAGTCGCATGTGTGAAAATACTAAAGTTAGGTATCACATCATTTGGTGTATATTTCAATCTTATGCTATTATCATTTAGTGATGAAATACCAATCTGAAAAAGTGTTATGTTTCGAGTGCTCAGATTGAATGAAATTTCCGTCAAATATAGTGAGGGAAAAGGAGTGGCAAATTGGCCAATTGTTCTGGTTTCATATAATTTTTACTAGTGCAACATATTACTATGAGTTTCGTAGTTTGCTAAATGAGTTTAATACGTATTCTTGTTGAAGTGAAAGTTATGATGCAAGTGAAACCAATCTTCCCATCATATATACCAGTTCATATATCGTTTTTCTTTACAATTTGAATTTATGGTGTAGCTCGGTTTTAATAGAAATTTTCTCTATTTCTATGTATGGGAGAAATATATCGGGTTAACACAATCGAAGTTTAACCAAGAGGTCTTTATTTTTGTCTTTGCCAATTTTCTAAACAATATAGAATCTCTGAAATTTGTGTTGGTCAATAGAATACCTTTATTTGGGACAAACAATACATTCTTATTTGATATATATTCCATCCGGGGGGCGAATATTTCAAATACGAATTGAAAACATGTTTTAACAAAATGGGAAGTAGTGCGTTTTCCTATTCAGTTACGTGCCATTCACAGACAGCGGTGAGACTCAAAAGAATGACCAGTGCCATAATGAGATGCGAAATCTCTCCGGTCCGCACTTTTTATGAGAACTGATGCAGCATGAACCAAAGCATAACTAGGAGAGAATTGGCACATTAGGTTGGGGTGCAGGTTACTAAAGAAACATAAAGGAGCAAATAACCTCTAGACGTAAAGATGTTATCATCCAGTGCTATAGCAGAAAATATGCTTCTGCCTCGTAATAGAGAAAGAGCAATAATGAAAACGCATCGAAGACATAATACACAAATCTTGTCATGAAAGCATAAACTATTTTGGGGGTGTGGAGACGGTTTGTATGAAGTATAAAATAAGTGTATGAAAATACGAGGAGTGCATGAAAAGCCATTCTACAAGCAAGCAAAACATATCTCCTGGTTTTATCGTCCTTCGGGGAACGATAGTCTTTTGTAGACTATGTGAAAGGACAAGAAGGCGATGCTGAACTGTAGGCAAGGTTAGACAAGACTCTCCAGCAGAAACATTGGAGCCGGACGCCTGTGAAAAATACTTTCACATTCCATCAACAGTGGATTTGATTGGGTGCATCAATTGCGACAAGTGGTTGCATGAAACCTGTGTAATTTACCATACCGTGTGCATTAACTGTGGTACAGAACATGTACGAAAAACATGTCAAGAATCGGGATTAAGTTGCTACGGTATCTCTCTAGCATGATGCGGCATCTCTCCTTCAGTCGTCTTGGTGAGCTTGAATCTGGTCGTTGTACATTTTCTTTTCTTTTCGTTGATGCGTTATTAAAAAGCATTATATCGCTTTTGTGTTAACGACTATGTATCTGGTTATTACTACAATTCGGTTGTTCAGTAATTTAGGTTCTATTATTCTCTCTACAACCACTTTCCAAAAGAGTACAAGATCTCTCCTTCACTTCCCTTACATGTTACGAGTGAAAACTTAAAAATTTCATACATAAAGATTAGTTAATATTAAAGTCTACGAAAACGTGCCCATTTTCTGTAGACAACTTCAACTCTGAAAAGCCTTTAACGAGAAAACTGCCACATAGGAAGAAAATAACGGTTTTTTTTGTTTAAACGCAAACATTAAGTTTGTAACATTAAAGTTAATAAAGAATTAAACTTACAGTTACTGTTTCAATGTTCACAAGAACCGTAACAGTACAGCTGTAGAAGAAATCAGTACTAAAGTGTGAAACGTCATGTTCTTTATTGCTTTTAGCTTTCTTGAGCTCATATCCGACAGATTAGTATTTCGACACGGTTATTGCAAGAAATGGCCAGATTAGCGAAACTGTAGTGTATACTAAATGATCTCTTAGCAATCCACGACAGTTTATCAAGGAGCATTGCAAAAAATGAACGTTTTTAAATTTATTTTTTTCAAGATGATGTTTCTGTATATGTGCCTCCTTTTCGGAAACGCCGCTTAAATTGTTAAATAGTTTCAAAATGGTTTGTTGTCACTGTGCGTAATTCAAGGCGCTGATTCCTGTTTGAGTGCATTATCCTTCGACCACTGTTACGCGGACGATATCACTTGTTAGTGATGCATGCTGTTAAAACACACATTTAACCAGTGCTGGATTAAGCTATTTGAGGGTCCCGGGTTATTGACTCATTTAGGGCCCCATCTACCTGTCTTCTATGCAGAGTCATCTTTACAACATTGTTGGCCCTTGGACAAAGCAATTTACTCGGATCCCTGCCTGCACAGGCACCCGTGGAAACAGTAAATAAAATTAGATTGTTAGCAAAATTTATTATTTGTGAAATAATCATGCATTTTGTTAAAACTTTTATCTAACACTAGAATAGAAAATAAATCATAAGTTTCAGCACAAGCAGCTACACAAATCTCAATGCTGTCTGGAATTTATTTTTATAATTCAAATCCGATTAAATATATATTTTTTTAATTCTATAATAGAAAATAAAGCCCAATAAGAACTTCGAATCTTAACTCGGAAATCTAAATTTATCCCAACACAAATTGGTAACTCTAATATTTATCACTTTTAGATACTACCATAATGTACTAAACAGCAGTTTCTCAAACTATGGCACGCGTACCAGTACTGGTGCGGGAACCTTTGGATACTGGTATGTGAGCTTAGTGAAAAATTAACAATAAACGTACAGCTGACATAACTCATTGTCGCTGATTGAACGGGGAAATGTCTGACGTCCAGCCCAAGATTCTTCAAAACTGACACATTCCTAATGAAGCACGTGTAATATAGAAACAAATGTTATAGGTATACTAATCAGAAATTTGAATTTAGCTCCTCAGGATAAAAACACGCTGCAATTCTGTGAGTGAATGCAAGAACCTGATAAGTAACATTTCTGTATTTTCGAGAAGAATAGGTTTAAACATCAGAGAAAGCATTATCCCTTATGGGAGATTGTACAGAAGCGCCATGTTTTGGACAACCAAATATTGTGTCAAGACAACTATTTTTCTAGAGAACAGAGCTGGGTAAAGAATTTTGGGAGGGTAACTATTTTTTTAAAAATGACTTTTATTAGGTCTTGCATGCGTTCACTGAATTGTGTTGGCACCAAACAAAGTAAACGAAATCTTTCCATAAACTTTCCGCTAATAATTTGTGGTACACAGATTTTCCTTAAGTTCATTCCACTATTTTAAAACAATGACTTTTAAATTCATTTATTTAAAATATTGCGCAGATGTATTTCAAAAATAAAAAAAATGATAAAAGGTAAAGCTATCCCCTGTACGATGAACACATCCGTGAAAGGCGTATGAGGATGTGGAGGTAGCGTTCTATGACCTACGGCACGAAGTGAGGTGGCGTGGTCATTGACCAGTCTCACGCTCGACCGCCTTTACCTCCTAAGGTTTCCAAGTGTACCAAGGAAACTCTGGTATTCAATTTTATACACCTCAAAGCACTAGGTAAGGGATGACGGAAGAAAAATCTACAATGTCCTGGCCGGAATTTGAACCCGAGCCGCCAGATTCGTAGTGAGAACCACGGCGACTGCATTCGAACATAAATACAGATCAAAAGTTGAAAAATAATACGCCTATTATTTCCTCTTGGAATAAGAGAATTGTTTCTCAGAGAATATAGGTTCTAGCTATTTGACAACAATAATTCAACTACTTTTGTTCATATTTTTAAGTTGTAGTTCCATTGTATTATTCAAGCTAACCTTCCAACATTTGCCTCGTGTGATTGAGGAGACCAGGAAAAACCTCAGTCAGCATACTCGGCACCGGGAATTGTTGCCGACCTGCTAGCCGTGTGGGTTAGGGCGCTAAATCAACGACTCGAAGGTCCCGGGTTCGTATCCCGGATGGGGCATAGATGTTTGTAATTGTGGGTTTTAACTAGAACGTGACACATAATCGTGACGCGTCGAAGTCAAAAGTGTCTAGAATAGCTAATACAAAATAAAGTTTACCAAAGTTTTACTAGGAATTGTTCTTGAGACCTCCTAATTACAAGGCAAACACTCTAACAAATGTTCTGCCTCGTTGATTTAATAAGTACTGGAATTCATTCAAATTTAAATATACTATTGAAAATTCAGTAATATTACTTGGTGCAAAGACGAAAGTATCAATTTTGGTCTAAAAGTTTGAGAACCCTTGCACTAGAAACACAGTGTAAATAGCTTGCAATCAACCATTAACCAATGACATGAATCTTCCATGATCTTTTAGTAGTCTACTTTTAGGAAACTAATTCTGAAATCCTAATCATATTTTACAAGTTATCACTTAACATTTGCCTTTACTGATGGGGAACTGACATACAATACTTTTTTTAATTGAATAAAATATGATCAAATTTAGGATTTAGAAAAGTCCTTGCTTGTAAGAAGTATTTAAATTAACATGGGGTGTCGGCCCGTATAGGTTTAGGGGCCCCAGACGACTGCCCACTGTGCCAATGCATTAGGACGGTCCTGATCCTGTGCTTACTATTTACATAGGTAACTAAGTTACTTTTGGCGGGGCCCCTGAACATTGGGGCCGTGAGCTACAGTCCAGTTAGTCCACCCGTTAATCCGGCTCTGCATTTAACAGTCATTTTTGACACACCAGGAAAGTCCGCTACCTTCTGTAAACATTATCCTGACCTATCCTCTGGCTCGCTTAAACAACAATAACTCGTTCTTGACATTCACTGACGTCTTCCTTGCGATGCATGATGCACAGAAGCAACAACACACACGTCATATACAACTCCACGTCAGATCACCTATTGACCGTGCAGCAAACAACACAGTCATTTGTTGAACGGTATTTCTACAGACCTGAATTTTGTTGGTGCCTAAAGTAAGTAGCTGTTATGGAGGGAGTGATTAAGTTTTTGTTCGCTGTGTTTATTTAGGGTGAGTTAGTGTGCTGAATATATAATAATATGCAGTGTATTTACTAATTGAAAACAAAATCTTAGGAAAGTTTCTTACAGTGTTTCATCAGATATGTTTGATAGGTAGAAAATACAACAAAACGAATACAACCAAATTTCCTTCATTAGAAAATCAATCTCTATGGTTGCTGTCTAATTTCATTAATGGATGTAATAAAGAGAAATAGAGAATGGTTTTGGTAACCTCAAAGGGAAAGAGATGTTTAGTATTTGAGGTCTAGTTACTTAGCGACGTTTCGTGTACAATACAGAGAGAAAGGCAACATTAGATCTTCTCTACCAGGAATATTCCATCAGCTTCCTTTCACAAACAAAAGCGGAGATTACCTTCAATGTCTCGCTCTTGCTCTGGTGGTCATCTCTGGCTTTTTAGTCCCTTTTCCTTTGTTTCTTTACTCGAACACTAAACATTTTAGCTCAGCCAGGTAAGCTTACAGATTAAAGCTTGTGATGAGGAAGGAATCGTTCAAAAGTCACCGGCGCTGTTTAGTTCTTCAACAGGTTGGAGCTGGAACTCTTTATATATAATCGTCCAAACAAAATCGAAATAAAACATGAGAGCTTCCGAAAAGTGTTTTGATTTAGTTTTTGTCCGATCATTAGCCTTTGTTATGTTACTGCGACTAGCACAGCCCTCCTTGTCTAATACAGAAAAAAACTAGACTTTACAAGCACAAACAATAATACCAACCTAACTATTTGGACGACTAATAACAATAGACGATTTAAAAACGGAGTAAAACATGTATGTCACATTTTAACTTCTGGTTAGAGCTAGTTTAGTAACTAATAAGAAATGCTTCCTGATTCTACGGGATGAAACTCCGAACAATTCTTGCTTCACCAACAGGAAATACACACTTAATACTAATTGTTTACATTTGTATCTTCCCTATTGCCAAGGTCAGAGGATCTTCTAGACATTACGTTTCAATACATTTGTATTTCTAACACATTGCTAGGCGACAACAACAATATGGGAACATTTCTGAGCAATAACAAATACTAGGCGATACTACAGTTTAATGATGTAGGGAGCAATTTGCATTTGTGAACCAACCCTAGTAGCACACATACTGTACGTGTTTTCAACGTTGATTTTAGGTTCATTTCGTTGATTAACCGTTATAGGTTGAAAAAATACGTTTATTTTTAAATCACATTTCAACAAAGATGTCATTGCGTTGAAAAGTCGTTAATGCAACGTGTATTCAGTATGTTATTTTCAACTATGGTATAATACATTTTGTTTAATGCATTTGCTACTAATGTTATGCAAACAAAATATAATTAAAAACAAATTGAATGACACAAACTAATTTTGGTGTTCCCACGTTAAAAATATTGAATTTAAAACCATATTTCAAAGACTATGTCCTAGATTTCGTTTCACACTTGTATTTCTAATTTAATTGCTTAAACATTATAATTAAAAGCAACTACAATGAAAATAGCTATATTTTTCATGTTTTCATTTGCATGTTGTAAACATGTTGTATTTTAAACTATATTTCAACGAACACTTAATTTCAACGATACAGTAAAAGAGTAGTGGACTCTCCAGGTGGATTCTTGGATAAGTGGTCAACGTTTCGAGCTCCCAACAAGAAGTACAGAACGTTCCTGTGTTCGAACCTCACAGCAGCCGTGTTAGTTCCTCATCAAGACCTGAGCGTTCTGTACGTGTTCCTGTGACAACATGACGTGCCTATTGGTGCAATAGCTTCGTTTGCTTTTGTAGGTAGTGTGAGCCAGAATGTTCTGGGCATGTGCCTAAGGGCTTCTATTATTGTGTCTAACTGTAGATCTTCCAAGATATTAATATTTCTTGTGTATCCATCATGGCCTGTGTTTATAAGTCCAAGCCTTGTTTGCACCTGTTCCCGTCTGCATATATGGGTAGTAGCACCATGGCGCTAGGTTGCACAGTATATGTTGCGGTGCTGAGAATTATAATCTTAAAGGCATTAACCCTTGTTTCATGTGCTAGAGCTGAGCATTGTAGAATGGTATACAGCGCCGAAACTTTTCGTAGGGTTCGATTTCTTATGTTGTTACTATGAGATGCAAAACCTTTTGTACACCATTGAGGATTGTAATCACATTGCTCATAGTAACCACGTTGTAACGAACAAAAACTCAATTCTAGAGAAGATTGCCAACAATCAATTATATTCCTTTGAGTTACATCGTTTTACCTTCCTAACACACATTTCAAAGTACCGGAGGAGCTCCTGTAAGTAATATCACTAAGGTATTATCGATACTCAATAAAACATTCTTCCATCATTACATCGTTGTTGTCAAAGTGTTGATTACAACGTTGTTCGTGTAAGCAATTCAATTGTAAAAACATGGAAGTGCCAACAATTACAGTTTATAAGAACTGAAAGGAAATATCGTCATAGTTAATCTTAGAACTCTGAAAACGAAGTGTGTTTGGGGCATTAGGTTGTTCCATGATGAAGGACTTTAGCGTGAACTACAACTTGCTATGCGTATCGGAAATGAAGCTGAAGCAAATAGTGAAAAATATAAGTGGAACATGTTTCAATATCACAGAAGTGGATATGGTATATTAATATTCTACTGAAAGGCTCTGATTCCACCTTATTCAAAATGGCCGAATTATTGGAGGTCACAACTGAAATCTAAAGTCAATTTATCTCTACCTGCTACAGTTAAGACGCTAGTCAGCGTTACAGACTGAATGCGTGAAGTGGAAAGAGTACCTTGTAAGCTAAGACTGTCTCATCAGATAGCAAAATAGTGTGTCTCATCAGATAGCAAAAAATGTGTTAATGGAAGTTCTCATCAGATAGCAAAAGACTGTGTTAATGGAAGTTCTCATCACATAGTAAATGATTGTGTTAGTGAAAGTTCTCACCAGATAGCAAAAGATTGTGTTAATGGAAGATCTCACCAGATAGAAAAGACTACGTTAATGGAATGTCTCACCAGTTAGAAAAATACTATTTCTCACCAGGTAGCAGAAGAATGTGTTAATGGAAGGTGAGAACAACCCATATCTGAAGTCTGTGTTTCTTTACGTACTTTACTTGTGGCACTACACTGTGTTATAGATTGACAAACAAACTGATTAGAAGGCTGATTTACGAGGGGGCAAGGGACTAAAAGAAGTAATTTTTAACTCTTAGTATTTTCAGCCTTTTTGCAGTTCACAGTCCTCCATTTTCCTTATTCAAGAAAAACTGCTTCCTCCTTCAACTTACCTCGCAATCTATTACATGTTTATTATATCTTACATCAATCTACACCGCTCTTCTCAAAGTAACCTCTCTTTTTTATAAAAAGAAAAATCTTCTTAAATGGTAGGAAAACAAAGTTTTAGAGCGCCACGTTCAGCGAAGCGAGCCAGAAGATAATCTTCCGCCGTATTTCGCTATTTTCGGAGTCGACCACCGCGTTCATCAGCGAAGAAGGGACGAATTACCTTAATCCTTACACGTGCCAACCATTTATACAAATTGTTCTCCCTCGCTTTTAGTCCTTCTCGGAACGTTTGTATTATACACGTCCAGTTAAATTGAGCGTGCTTATGGCAAGCTTAATCCATCAAAATCCTCTTTTCTCTATCGCCGCTTCACGAGTAGAAATTTCCTTTCATCAAGCCCAAGAATAAACACTTTTCATGTTTATATTGAGACTAATAATATAAATGTGATTCCCTCTTGCATTGTTTTAAATAGTTTCAAATATGGACTGTTCATATACGTACATCTCTCTAGAATTAAAGAGAATACTAAGTCGCCAGCGGATGATGTCGTTCTTCCAGTATATAATAATTGAGCAGAGCCATTCAGTTTTTTACATAAATAAATAAAGTAAACGTCGCTTAAAAAATGGTACGTTAGAAGAGCTATCTAAACAATAATTGAAGTTGCTATATGGCGTTGTTCCTCTGTTGATACAGCTAGCGAAATCTTTGAAGACAATCACCTAGCCCCCGTGTTGCAGTGGTTACGGTTGTGGACTTCAAAACGCTACTGGGAGGCACAAAATAAGTTTCAAGTCCGGCTCACGGGTATTCTGTTTAAAGAATGTGTGGGGTTTCCTTAGTTCTCCAGGTGAATGCCGGGATGTTGTTTTATTTAAGGCCCTTACTGCTCCATTTGCCATCCTTACTTCTGAAAAATTACTAGTCGTTGGATGTGATCTCTAAAATATATGAAGGACTTGGATTCTACTTCCCGGTTCAGCCTAGATGTAATCAACAAAGGTAATTCTGAAGAAAAACCTGTTAAGATTCAAAATTTATTATATTGTAAAAATTCGCAGTGAATGGTTGTAAACAGTAACACAAGACACCTTATTACAAGAGATGGAAAGAACTCGAGTCATTAAACAACAGTTGAAAATTGGCTTGAGGTTCCCCAGGATGGAATAAAATGACGAACGATTAATACTGCGGAGATGAACTTACGAGTTCCGTAAGGCATAGAGATATTTAGTTATAAAGAAAATGAGAGAGATGCACGTTGGAATGGTCCCACACTGGAAAGCGAAAGGAAAGTGAAAAGTGAAAGGAGACAAAATAGAACAAGACAGGAGAAAGACATAATTAGTTCAATGATAAGATGAGGGAGGGACCAGGCAAGAAAATCGTGTGAAAAAATCCCAATATTTCAATTTTCTCAGACTGTTCGTAATTTGTTAACAACTGAAAAACTGTTCGAGTACTATGCAATCTACAAGGGAAATATGTCTAAACAATTCACAGTAAATTCACGAGCTTCTCAAGGTTTGAATCTAGGACATTTTGTTATATCTAGTGTTCATTAAATTGGTTTGGGTAACTTAAGGTCAAACCAGGATAGAGTTTGATAGAGAATATTTCGAACAGGTCGACCAAAGACTTTTAAAAGGTATCATTAAGGTATTTTCCTGGTGTGGCTGAGAAAGGCCCTGGAGAAACCTCAGTCAGCATGAGCGCCAGCTTGGATCCTTCCCAGGATCTTCCGATTGCTAATTCAACGCTGTACCAATAAGTTACAGCAGCTTGGTATCTACTGTTGATAGACGATCTCTCAACTAATTGCACGAAATTGCTTTAGAATAACGTATGATCATGCAGATTGTCAGCAATTGCAAAATGATATAAAACTATCATAAAAATGTTTCAAGACTAAACAAGTGAAATATAAAAGTTGATAATAATAATAAAGTTACAAGCACAAGAAAAAAAGGATTCGTACGTCGTTTTAAACAACGGAGTTTATAATTAAGCGAAGTAGGCATTTTCAAAATTACAATATTAAATTGTCTTTATATACGACTTATGTATTCGTTATTTCGAACACATAGACACTGTGAAGGATTACATCCAATATTTGAGAGACATAAGATTCTTTTCTCTG
The DNA here is from genome assembly GCA_022664845.1 of Lepisma saccharinum. Classification (NCBI taxonomy): domain Eukaryota; kingdom Metazoa; phylum Arthropoda; class Insecta; order Zygentoma; family Lepismatidae; genus Lepisma; species Lepisma saccharinum. The sequence goes on along the minus strand of JAGDQP010033467.1, from coordinate 6,047 downwards.
AATTCAAAATTCATACTTTTTTTTAAAGATTATTTTTAGATAATAATACTGACAATCCATCCAATCTTTCGAAAGTTTCACTGCGGATACCTGTAACTAGGATACTCTTTTGGTATGAACTGTTTCAAATTTGTCGAGCAGAATGCAAAGGACACAAATTACAAGAGTATGCTCGTACGTGCAATAACACAAAAATCAAAACAGAAATTTATTTATTTATTTATTCATAACACAACACAGCAAGTATTCTGCGTAATTGCAGTATTGTAGTGTATATCACAGTAATTACAGATACAATAGACTAATGCTTAACCTACAATCATTTTAATTTCTTTATCAGTCATTCCAAATATATCTACCTACATTAACTTTTGGTTCAATTGTATTGTCGAACGCACAGATTCTTCGAATTAGGGATTTATATAAAATGTCAGTCCTTTTCTTTATGCAATAGAATGTTTCATTATTATCCAATCTTGTTCTAGTTTTCGCAAACCAAATTAAAATTTTCGCGATTAATTCAATACAATCAATGTTTAATGTATTAATTTGTACAGAAATAATAAATCGTATACGTGCCTCCTTTGTACGAAAGATTGTATATTAAAGTTGCTTACAAATTCCCTACATGACGTGTGTGTCGGATTTAATGCGGTTCTTCTCTGCATTAATAATTTCAAAAATTTTACACTGAGTGTTCTGTATCACTTTAATATGTTTCTGAGTGTTCGTAGTCCATACAATACAGGAGTATTCAGCTGAGATATCACGTAATACAATAGAAGTTTTGAGTCGAGACGGAGATCATTGCTAAAACCGTAAATATACCCAAGATTCCTGTATGTATTGTTAGTGATCATTTCAATGACACACGAAGTTTAGTTTCGGATCCAAGACAACTCCAAGACCCATTTCAGGCTTCAGTAGGTTTACTTCATCAATCAGGTATTCAACATACGTTCCTTTCCTTGTAAAAGATAGGGCATTACACTTTTTATACTAATTAAACATTTATTTCTGTCACACCATTCTTTGACTTTTTCCAAGTCTTTTTGTAGTTTAGCTCTGTCCTTAATTTATTCGTCTCTAGGGTATAATTTCAGGTCAGGTCAGGTCAGGGATAATAGAATATGGGAGTTCTCGAGTATTAAGATAAATCAATAATTGAAAGCAGTAATAAAGGCCCGAGGTTTGAACCTTGTGTCTGAAAATACAGCGCTAATAATTTTAATGTTCCCTTAAAAAATTAAAAATTCTAGTTTCTTTAGCAAAATATCATGATAAACCAAATGAAATACTTTACTCAAATCATTGTGTATAATCTACTTGGCCTTCTTGGCGCCTTTACCTAGCTCAGTTGCAATGAAGTCACACTGAGAAAAACGCTTACATTCCCAATAATGTAAATGTAACATTTGCAGTATTACGTAGGTTGCGTACGTTAATACGTACGGAACATACGTAATACGTACGTAACCCACGTTCAGTGAAATTGGCGATTAGTGGTGCGTGCATTACAAGTAATGTCAGGTGGAAAAAGTCTTTATTCCGTATGTTTCCGACGTCTTACTGTTGTTTCTCCATGCCACAATTTTTTGCAGGACGGAATAACATGCCGACATGTAAAATTAATAAAGTGACGTCATATAGGAACACAGGTAAGCAGGATGGAACCTCCTGCCAAGAATGAAAGAAGGAGAAGTTAGTATATACATTACAGACGGCAATTTCCTACGTAATAGCAGGAGCCGCCTGCAGTAACACTATAATGCTGGAAACACATAATGTACACTGTTTGTATCGTGGGAACGTTTGCATGCAATACAGCAGGAGACACAGTCTAGCAGGAGAAGGTTAAGTGTGTTGCAAAATATTAAACGTGTTGCAAATTGTTGCGATGTATTACAAGTAGCTCGCGAGATGGCAGCACAGTTTTCTTTATATCCAGAAGCTAAAAGTATAATTATTATGCATGGGATATCTGTTTTAAAGCAAGTATGAAAGGCAACGCGATCAATATTATTAGTACGTGATAATTGAAAGATTTCTTAATGCATTTATGTTACTGCTCATATTTAAATGATGAATGTGCGCAATCAGTTATTGTACAATAGTTTATAAGATGAGAAGTTAGGTTATTGATGCAGATACTAACATCAATTGGATTTAACGTCTGGTTTATGAAAGAATAAAACACTTACATTTCGAATATTTACATTACAGCTTACTTCTCGGGGCGTTTTGCTCTAGTATGAAGTTATTAATTTTAACGTATGGTGAAGCAGAAGGAAGTACTACCATGTAATGACCTTCTGATACTGGTGCATCATTCATTCTTTCCGTCTGATACATTTATATATTCTGGAGGTAACTCGCGTATACGATGTAGGGACCGTCCTGCCAGGCAGGAGGGAACCTACAACCACGACAGCTGGGCGGTCAGTACGTAAGAAGCAGCCCTCATTACGAGCCTGGGTTTCCCTACAGGCAGGCAGGACAGTGGCTACGTACTGGCATGTGAGTGCAAATAACTTCATGACGTCATTAAAATGACGTCATGAACTGGCGTCTGCAATTAGCATGCCAGGCAGGAGCAAACAGCAGTTAACTACACATGCTCGGTAATGCTGTTTGCTACGTCCGTCATACTATCCTCGCCAACTCATTATTGCAGGAGGGAACCTACGGATTTAAGGAGGTTACGTCCTTAAATCCTAGGGAAATTTTTCTCCGTGCAGTTACATTGGTTAAGTTTGTTGAAGTTGACCTATTTTTCAAAACGCCGTGCTGTTATAATAATGTAGTGTGGGGTTTACATGATTCAGTATCCGCCTATATATAACACATTCATATACTTTTGGAAACGATGATAAAATAACAGTAAGTCTAAAGTTTTCCACGTCTTTTATACTCTCGGACTTTTGAATAGGACAAATTAAACTTTGCTTCCACTTGTCAGGGTTTAAAGATAAATTTAATAAAATGGATATTTAACATTCTCAGCACAGCCTTTTATTATACGAGATAGGATTTCGTCTAAATTTCTTTTATTTTTTCTTTTGTTTGAAATGTGTTTAAAAGTTCACATCTAGAATTATCTAACAAAATTTTAGTCTTGTATTGGGATGTACAGTTCTAAATACAGATTGAAAATAATTCGCGAAAGATCTAAATCATTCGCCGTTACTTTCTAGTTCTTGGGGTTTGTATTTCAAAGAAGTGGAAAAGATATGTTTTGTCTTATTTTTTAATTTACAAATTCCAAAATTTCCTCGAGTCTTTATTAATACTATATTCTGAGATTAAAATGAAAGAACTGTACGCTAATGAAATTTCTTATTTTAAATCTCTACGTAATCTGTGAAATTCATCTCAATGAAAGATTAAGTCTACACGCTTTACATTTTTCTACGGTGGTATGTCTTGAATTTAAGCTTTCTGACTAAAGGCCCTCCAGTACTTCGTAAAAATATTTTCAATGATCTAATCTTTAGGCAGAACGAGAATTCCCGTTCTGCCTAATCTTTTGGGACAGGGTATTTTATGTAGGGAGGGATATTTTTAGGGAAATACGGCTCCGAACTACATGCCTCCTAGCGTGATTTCATGCAGATCGGAACCCATATATTTTTAATGACTGTAATAAGCTGGTTAGAAATTTTAGCTTTCGTAATAAATTTTGGATGTTATTCTACTTATTCTTCCCGGAAAATGATTAAGATACAGTTCTGGTATTATTCACATGTACTTTTCTAAAGATGAACGTGATTTTTTATATACCTGCAGAGAAATAGCGAAAATTGATTGTCTTATTTGTAAGAAAATCGTTTGACATTACAACTGAAACGAACACAATACAAACTTACTTCGGTAATATCAAGTCATTTCACAACAAAATTTCATTCGGATTTCCAGTAATTTATTTCCAGCGAGCTAAGGCTCGCAGTACTTAAAAGGTACCACAGTTTACATCCTCAAGATGTTTGGTCATATATTCAAATTATAAGTATTCAGTTTTGTAATCATTAGTCATTAATACGGGGTTGATTTGATATCGCTGGTATGAACAGATTAAGACTTCATGAAAGGCACTATCTACCATTTCCTATCCTGAAACGTAGGATTTTCCCACAGTTGTAGAATACATTAAACAATACAATAACGCCAAACAAAACTAATGGGAAAATGTACCTAACACTAAATAAAGGACTAAATGTTTGAATGAGTACAGAACGAAGTGCTAATCACTGCTAACGTAGATTTTGCTCCCCAAATTGAAAATTGCATTATATTTGGCAAAAACATTTCAAATAAAAACAGATAGTAAAATTAGTGTAGAAAATAAGGTAACTAATATATTGTACTTACTTTGTGAAGTTGTCGTCTGCATTGTTTACACATGTTTCCACTAAATAGTCATGAAACTTTTCTGCATTTGGTACTTCTGGGGCATTTTCTAGAAGGTGCAGGAACATATAACTCACTTGCCCCATTAGCACAAGTAGTAGTGCAGCAGCTGGTCGTTTACTAGACTAGGAATTCCCGTTCTGCCTAAAGATAAGATCATTGAAAATATTTTCTACAAAGTGCTGGAGGGCCTTTAGGCAGAACGGAAGTTAGGCAGAACGGGCATGAATCGTTCGAGCCTTTCTAAAAATTAAACGCAGTAATGTTACTCTCTAGTTTCTCTTTTTCCAATCGATTATGTGAAAAGGAACAAAGTAATGGCGGATGCTGTTTATTTTTGAACAAGTGGTATTCTTCTCTAAGTACAGTGATGGCAATAATGTTTATTAGTACCAGATCTAATGTACGACCATTGACATTACGAATATTACCAAGTGATACTAAATTGAATAAAGGCAAAATAATACAAATTACTGCATTTCTAACTTGCATGTAAGAGATCAAAATTGGAATCAGTTATTTGAGGTAAGTTAAAATCCCCGAGACAGAGTATAGTGCTTCCTAATGGACAATTACTCTTAATAAATTATAAAATAATTGATATAGTGTTTTACTCTGGTCTGGTGGAATGTATATAGCACAAACATATGTTGATGGCATCTTTGTAGTAAGCTTCGTAATAATTCACTCAAAGTAGCTATCAATAGAGTTTACATAATACATAACATGACCCAACATGTATTCTAGGCACCCCAACATGACTCCTCCTTCACCTATCGCCTTTCCAAGAAATCCGAGTTCACTATCTTAACGAAATACCCTGTATCTCATATCAAAGAATTCTGAATTAAATTGACCATTACAGAACCAACATTCACTTATTTCCAGATAGCATGGAAAACTTGCAATAAAATTGTAGCAGACTTGCAGTTCAAGTGAAGCAAACTTGCAGCAGTCTGCTAGTTTACTGCAAGTTTAATGCAAACATCCAAGCTTCCGCACTTCGATCTTGCACCGAACCTGCTTATAAGTTTGCATAGCAAGCCATCTGCAAGGGTTTCACTTGTTTGGCAAGTCTGCTGCAAGTGTGTGTAAGTTTGCATTAGGCGTGCTGCAAGTGTTTCACTTGCACTACAAGTTTCCTGCAAGTATTTGTAAGTTTGTATAGCAAGCTTTCAGCAAGGGTTGTACTTGTCCGGCAAGTAATAGTAGACAGTGAAAGTACGGTATTCACCGTATTTAGGTCGTACATATTACAATGTAAGCTTAGGCTACAAACAGCGTTACTTATTTTTCCAGGACAATAAAATTTCACGTAACAACTTTCTTGTACTTATATTATTGGATACTTACCAAAAAATTACGTTATCCTCCCGATAGTCACATCCACCAAAGTAATAAAACAAAAACAAAATTGGCGCCGGACAGTGGAGTATTTGCACCAAAATCCTAGTCAAAAAGGTAAATTTTCAAATGTAGTTTACAAGATTAAATGTTATATCTCCAGACAGCTGATAAACTGGGCCGTGAAACGATGTCTATTTTGGGACAGATAATTACATCAGGCGACTGCTATCGGCAGTTGAATGTAAGGTACCGTTGGTCTCAGACGTGCATTTACGTGTAATGTTGTTTCTAAG